>JAHXMU010000641.1:58814-113287 GCA_019455685.1 Philornis downsi | reverse complement strand
TAATTTCAACAACGTGATTTTTAGTGATGAGGCCAATTTTCACCTTAGTGGCCATGTGAGCAAGCAAAATTGTCGGTTCTGGTCCGAGACTAATCCCCGACACTTGCATGAACGTCCACTTCACAGCCCTAAGTTTGTCGTGTGGGCTGGGATAACGCCAACCGGTATTATTGGACCATACTTTTTTGAGGACGAAAGAGGTCATGCGATGACGGTTAGAGCGAACAATTATTGCAACATGCTAACAGACTTTTTGGTGCCAGCTTTGCAAGAACTTCAAGGCAATACCTTGAGGATGTAATTTCAACAGGATGGGGCCACATGTCATACGGCTAGGGTATCCATAGAGCTGCTGAAAAATGTTTTTCCTGGAAAACTCATTTCGAAAAGGCGGAATATTGAATGGCCTCCACCTAGCCCCGATCTCTCTCCATGCGATTATTTTCTATGGGGCTACCTCAAATCGGTAGTCTACGAGAATAATCCGACCAATTTAGAGCAGTTGAAGAGGAACATTATTCAGGAAAGTAACAAAATACCGAGAACAACTTTTCAACGAGTTTTCCAAAATTTGCGACTTCGGTTCCAAGAGTGTCAAGCAGCCGAGGAAAGCCATTTGGACAACATTATTTTTAAGTCTTAAAAATTCCCATGCTTCTACTTTTTAAAAATACAAATATATTTTTTTCATGTTTCGTGGTTTTTTTGTTTAATTGAATATTTAAACCGCCAACACCCTTACGGCTCACCCTGTGTATTTGTAAACTTGTGAAATGGAACTGTAATACAAAGAGACACAATTTACTAATATATTTCAAACATACTATGATGTTAAAAACTTTTGCTTCTCAGATTTCAGTGTTGGAAACTAACAACGCTGCTATAGTTTTCATATATAGACATTGTTTCGTAAAACTTTTTTTTTCGTGAAAAGAACAAAGTACGTAGGTTTAAGAACAAAAAAAAAAAAACAACAAAAACAAATTTCAAATACTCACCAAACTGTGTTGCTAGAACCCGGTTCACCACATCCGTAAATCAGCATATGATGCGCTGTATTCATGGTAGCATTCGGTTCATAACCAACTACGAAATGGAAAAAAAAATCAAAAGTACAGATTACGTTGTAAAGTTGATTGCAGGCATAACCTACCTATGTAATAACTTCTAGAGAAATCCACCTTAATGGGCGTACAGAGATATAATTCCGGCTGAAAAAAATAAAGCAAAAAGTGCATTTAATTGCCATTTAGAACAAAGTAGAGGTATGGTATGAAGTTTGTGGTTGTGATGTAATGCGCCCAGTGGCCACTTTTGGTAAGCAGAACTGGTGCCGCGAGATAAATCAAACGTAACGTTACGGTGATGATCGTAATGTTATAGAAAGTAGTTGTTTAGGGTCGGTTTCCAGGGTGGTGCAGAAACATTTAATTATAATTTAATTTCATTTAACAAATTCTATTGGAGCGTTCTTTTCGAGTTTGTAAGGATCACCATCCAAATTAAGTTGCGCCTGAAAGTCCAGTATTTGATGTAAAACCTATTCAAATCAGGAAATGCACATTTCTACTCTTAACTTCATTTAATTAAGAGCACAGTTATATAACACTTTCCCAAAAATCTTAAATTATTTTGCACACCTAAACTGATTACCCTTGGCGTCATCTGCGTTTCACTCTGTGTAACAACTTACTTACTAATCTATATGATGGCTACCATAAAAATTTGTCTATTTGTCGCCACATCTAGAAAAGGATCTCAAGTTCTTCGGCCTTATGCTTTCCTTCTGCAATTCGTGATAGCAAGTTTTGACACTGTTTCAAAACCCTGCTGCGGAGTTTTGGTCGTCTTCTTTCACTTGGGTCCATTCTTACAATATGACACAGCCAAAGAAACAGTTATGTTCTGATACGTACGTTTGATCATGATTCGTAAGACGCCGAAACTCTCCCTTAAGGATAGTGGATACATATATTTTTCGGAGTATTTTTTTCTTGAAGATTCCTAGAAATTATTCATTCACTTTCATAATCCAATATATTCGGCATTGTAAACGACTAGCTAAACCCATAGTTGCATATTTTTGCCAACAACGAAAAACAAAAACAGCTGAGCCGAGATTGATGACATCATCCAACAGGACAAAGTTAAAGTTGCCAAGATTAATCCAAACTAATTGATTCCTTTTTCGTCAAAACACATAACTTGATTTTGTTCTCGGTCCATTTTTTGTCACTCCGTCTCAATGCTTGAGAAGACTGAAGTAACATTTCACAGTTTATGGACAACGATATCTGCGCCGACATCGTACGCAAGAAACATGTCTTCTATTGAATATGATTTTCGCTTTAGCCCTGTTTAAAACCTCGTGTTTGGTGTAAAATAGCTCACCAGGATTTTTTCTTATATTTACTGAAGGCCTCGTAACGGTCAGTGTGTTCATATGAAGACGCTTAAACTTCACAATCATACCAAATTTCATAAATTTCATGATTTCATAAAATTTTTGCAATGTCAAACTAATGAAGCCACTTCACAGTCGACAAAAATGCGGTGTGTATCGGTATGTACTTCTATAGCAAATAAGGGTGCTATAGTGTGGAAATCTCATCAACTGTAGATTTACTAGATCTAAAACCGTAATAATGAGGATCCAATCAGGTTGATGAGAATATCAGCGTCGTCCTACAACGACGTATAAGCTTCATAGAAATACCAAACTCTTCCAAGGTCTCAAACAGTTTTTGCCATGTCGCATTATCGAATGCAGCTTTACAGTTGACGAAAAGGCTGCATGTCGCTTATAGGTTTCTTTCTAGTGCGATAATGTGATAGAATAAAGCTTATTCTGTTCGACCTAATTGGGTCCTCATTATTACAGTTTTAGATCTAGTAAATCTACAGTTGATGTGATTTCCACACTATGACAGATAAGGCAGAAGAGACGAGAAGTACATACTACACGAAGTTTTCAGTGAAGGTAGGCAGATCTCTTTTTCGAACCATCTTATACCTTACGAGGATTCTGACAGGGCGACAGGCTACAGACCTTATCAGGTTTATCGAATTCGTCCACCTCGATACTGCTGTGAATAAAACTAATGACGTCAGCCTGGTGATTAGGAGAAGAGTATCTGTGCCCTTTCTCGACAGACAAAAATTCAACTAAACAACACGTTGGTTTTTCTTGTATTGTTGCATGCCGCAGAATTCTGACACAAGCGGATAAATCAGTTCAAGGAATTTCCAAAGAAAAAAAGTCCGAAAAATGTATGGATCTATCATTGTTTACGAAGAATATGGTGTCGTATGAACCGTGGGTTGTGTGGGGTATATACGGCCATCGACGTAGTTAAGCGCATCAAAATACAGCGATTGTGTTGGCTGTGCCATGTGTGTAAATGAATCTTGATTTTCGGCATAGAGCGTTTTATGACGTAGAGTAGCAAAAATATAAAGTTTCATCCAAATCGACCACGCCCATCGGCCACCGCCCACACAACTCAAAATGAAATTTTCGTATAAATTTTATTCTGTTAGGTAGAAATTTTTGTAACTTGGCATGGATCATCTGTACTACGGAAACAAAAATTTTGGAAAGTTTCATCCAAATCGGCCACGCCCATCGCCTATATTATTCAGAAAAAATAACCATTTCACCCACTACCCGCCTGACTTGTTTTCTGTAAAAATATTTAGTAGGATTGCCTAAAATAAAATAATTAGTTACATGTGTAAGGAAACTTATTTACTTATTCATCTATCAATTCTTTTACAATATCATCTAATTCCAAATGTTGTTTACGAGGTTGACGCCTTATTGTGACTTTTTTCATAAAATTTATAACTTTGTTCAGCAGTATAAAATATTATAAGGATTTTTTTCTATAAATCGCAATAATATACTTCCTTCCTTCGTTTTATTGCAGTCAGAGCATGGAGGTCGCCGGAGCTAACCTTTTTTTCATCCAAGGAAAACTTAGAACACTGAAATTTCTAGGGTTTTTTTAAAATTTAAATAGTTTCGAAATTATTTATGCTATCCAGTTGTCTTTTTTTCTTAAAGAATCACAAAATACCATATTTTTAGAACATCATGACATAAAATAGTTAAACGAACAACAAATATGCATATACAGGCCCTCAAGTTGCATTAAAATCTTAGTCGTTTTGCGCTTTACTTCTCCCAAGCATTTTTAAGTAATTATTTTGCGATAAAAAACTATTTTTTTTTCCAAAAAGCAATGATGAATTTCTCTTAACTAAACAATTCCGTACAAAATTGCATCATTACATTTTTAATATTTTACAGTCGAAAAATAGACTTTTTGCACTTAGAATCTCACTGTGCGCCATGCTGCCTATTGAGGCACAGAAGGGGGTGTCCAAAACTCCATTGGACCTTTACTTTTTACTTTTTTCTCCAACTTTCTACATCACTGCTCTTTCCACAATGGATTTTCCCGCTTAACAGGGCGGCCAAAATCTTTTTATATTCATCTCTCATACCAGATTTACAATTTGCTGTAACGTTGCCATGTAAACAACATACTCGTATTTCTCTCCAGATGCAAAACGATATTCTTCATCTACAGTTTTCCAAGTATGGTTTTGCGCCAGTTGCCATAGAAGACGCAATCTGTTGCTTCTGTATGAGAAATTTAATGGCATTTTGTTTTAGTAATTAGGAGAATTTATTGGAGTAAGCTGTGACTGTCTGACTTAAAAAGTCATCCGATAATTCATTTTGAATTTCGTTTGATATTCTCTAACTTACAATAGCGGTACAAACTATAGGTTATTCGATTGTGACGTGTTTTTCGATGTTTTTTTCTTAGAAAAAAAAACTTAGACCGCTATCAGTATTGCATTCCGCACAACTATTCGTCGATAAGAGAGATCAGAAATCCCCCCTTTATCATAAACATATGCCTTTTCTATACTACAAATAGACAGACATACATGTGTGCATATATGTATATTGTCGTATATACCTATAGAAGTATAAAAGTTATCTACATACAATTATTGTATATAATTTTAAATCGAAATCGGAATATAAGTAAATATAATAATAACTGAGATCTCTTCTCCTTCTCTCTCGCTTTGTGCAAAAAAATGACAGAGTTGCTAAAAATGACCTGTAACTTGTTAATCACTATAATCAGCGACAACAACAACGCGAGCGACGCACTACGCATTTGTTGTAAGGGCAACCAATTCATGCCAAAGATCCCTAAAACACCCACGTTTCGCAAATACACATAAACTAAATAGGGTAGGCATCGACCGACGCACGCAAACAAATGCCTAAAAACTGGTGAAGGCGGGAGGTTTTTGCTGACTATAGGGAGGATATTACGCAGGTGGCAACGTAAATCACAGGATAAAGTTGTGCGTAGGAGTCAACCCCCTAAAATGCGGGGTTTGTTGCAGTCTGTTGCAAGTATCTCTATCTGCCTCATTGTCAAGTGGCAGATGGAAATTCACGTAGGCTGTTATTTTCCACGTCGAAACTGACAACAAGAAACTGCCACTTGTTATTTATGAAGAGAATTCGTAATACTTTAAAACTGCCTACATATTGCATATAGCCTTAGAGCATGTTTTACATGAAGTACACTGATGATTGAGGTTTTTTAACCGCATTAATGATGGAAGGAGGAGGAGGAGGAGGAGGAGGAGGGAGAGAGCAACTTACAGTTTTAGGCCGCACATTTGGCATCAGAAATGGAAATCTTCCCACTTCATTGTTGAACTGTTCCTGCATCTGCAGATTGTAGATGGAGTTGTATTCACTGTCGTCCAGCAGGCCATATGTTAGCTGTGGCAGCCGTAAACAGGCAATTGTCGCCAACAATGCCAACACTTGTAGCCTCTTTAGAGCCACCATCCCTGAGTGAAAAGTCATAGTGGTACTTTCTGTGTAGTTTGGATTCTTTTGTTGTTTTGTTTGCTGGTTTTGCTTAAGTAATTTTTGGTTTAACACACTTGGATAACTTTTAGTTTTATAACTTTTACTTATGCGCATACAAAATAATCAAATAAACATTTAACAAGAATTGACGGGGGATTTTTGTTTTGTATTGCCAGTACTTAAAAAATGTTGTTTTTCTTTTTACGCTTAAGAAATATGTGTATTTATTGTTCCGTTCTACACTTCGTCCGTCCGTACTTGACGTAGTTGTTTCGTTTCGTGCTGTGTAGTCGTCGTCGCTGTCGTGAGCTGAGCTCTACTTGGCCATCTAAGATAACCGTGATGTTGGAAGTCTACTGAAACACTGTGAAATCTGAAATTATTGTGCCCATCGTCAAGACTCGTTAGCGTATCGGAATGAGACGGCAAAGGAACAATGTCCACACTACAGATGGTATTGGCTGTGTGTGTGTTAGAATGTGCGTGAAGAGAGAGCTTAGGTATTTAAGAGAGTACAATGCCAGATGCTACTTGTCGATGGTGGTGGCGGCAACCTACCTCAACACCAGTTGTTGTGGCATGTAACGGAATTTAGTTCTGTTTCCGCTTAGAGTCGCTCTACATTGCGTTGCAGCAGCGTTGCCAGAATGACGGAAAGTGCCAGTGATACCAAGTAATTTCTTAAGTTTTCTCATTTAACAGCTGACTATTAAAAGGAAAATCAGTAGTTAAATGAAACGAAATCGTATAAAGGCAAGTACTAGCCTACTGTTCATTTCATTTCATTTCATTTGTTTATTTTAGTCTATGGATTATATCCTTACAGACGTGTTCGTGGTAAAACTTCATATAAAAAAAATCGTCGTGGCATTTGAAGTTAAATTTTTCCGGACAGTACTAAGCTAGGAGCTGTATGGTGGCCCAAATAAGACCTACCAATGTTGAACACGTATAACTCTTGTAATAATTATTTGTTTTAACTAATTTTTTTATATATTAAATACATTTTTATGAAAATTTAAAGGCATTATGTATGAAATATGACATCAGTTAAATGTTTACCATTTTGCTTGATACGGGCATAGACTGCTTTTAGCGCGTTTTGCATTACAACACGTAATGTTTATGGTTGCAGGCTCCGTATTTCATTTCAAATATTCTGCTTCAGTTGTCTCATAGTCTCTGGTTTATTAACGCATACTTGGTTTTTTAAATGTCCCCATAAAAAAAATCTGTTGAGGGAGGTGATTAATGGAAATCCGAATTTTTTTAAATTCCACGTAGCAGGTCCATAGTCTGCTTAGCAGTATGAACCACGTATAGGGTACCGCTCTACCGTTGACCGCAAAAAAAAGTCAACCATTGTTTTGTCGAAGAAATATGGGCTGATAACTTTTTCGGCCATAACACCGCACCATTACGAATATTTCAACGACCAGCTCTTTTGAGGCGGTCTATCACTGAACCTCGTTCCCAAAAAGGCTGCATGAAGGCTGCGAGAGCTGAACTTTTATTAAAATACAGAAATAGAATAGAAAAATGTGATTAATTGAAGAAAACAACAATTGAAAAAAGTTATACTCGTACATGATTAACATTGGTAAGTCTTGTTTGGGCCACCCTGTATGTTATTTTCACGAGGAAAAAATTACGTGATATGTGGTTAGCTAATGATAAAATTTAACGGCATTACCAGATTTTTCTGCTTTAGATTCCACAAGTGCAGTTGGAAAAAACTGATGTTTTTCTGTCATAATAAAAATTCTGCAAGACATCGTTTCTCGTTAAAAAATTTAGCGGCTTTGCCAATTTTTGTTTGTATTTGTTTTCAGCACTAAAATCGAAACATCGTATTTTTTCGCTATAATATGTTAGTAACATATCGTTTCGAGATATTAAGTGTTTTTCAAAAAATCGCTGTTATGGGAATTTGTTATAGCTTTCAAAATATGCGGAATTTTTAAATCACGCTTAGATGACAACACATTTTATAAAGACATAACCAATAATAACAGAAACCATGTTATCATTTATAACAATACTTAAAGCTATTACGTAATTTTTCAAAAATCGCTATTACTTTCGAACTACGCCGATTTTCGGAATGGCAATTGAATGTGTATATGCATTGAATCAAGTACGATAATAATAACGAACAAACTTGACTTTATCTTAATTACCTTTGCCCCGCGTTTCCTTGTGACCCTTGTTATATTTGTAGAATTCTGTAACTTATTTCACAAGAGTGTAAGTATATTATCGAATATATCGGTGCTAACAAGGAAACACGACTTAACTACCAATTTATATTAAATGTTTTTCAAAAATCGCTGTTATAACTTTTGGAATATGCAGAAGACCGCAAGCATCTTAAGGACATAAACAATAACATAATACAGCAGTATTTAGAGATAAAATGTAATAAAAGAGTCGACTTTTTGAAAAATTGCTATAACTTGTGAACAACGCATGTTTGAGAGCTGGCGATTGGGCACAATAAGGACAACTATATTGATTTTGTCCTAGCTCATCGTTTTTTCTTGTCATTACAGATATTATGACACAAAAAATTAAGTTGTTCCGATTTCAGTGTTGGAAAACAACGCAATAGGTTGGCGTTGGCACTTACAAAAATTTCCAGCGAAAAGATGTATAGAGAAATAGAAATTTAGCTTCAAATTTCATGACCAGTTTTTTCTATATAAAGTTTCACCGCGAAAAGTAGGCATAGTGCGTGCCATCATGAAATCATTCAGACTGCTGCCAAATTAAATGATTTCGAGCCGAAATGACGAATAAATACTACATTGTGGTGTTAAAAGATTTGCAAGAAACTATTCAAAACTTTGCGAAAATTATTGAACTGCTTTGAATCATCGATTAAAAATATGAATTCAACACTGCTTTGCAGTCGACAATTTAAATTTTGATCATTAAATGATTAACATATCAAAAACTTTTATGTAGATGACAAGCTGTTCATTAATTACATAAACATATTAATATTTAACATATATTTTTTTTTTATTTTAACTTTATTATTTATTTAGCGAAAGTTACAAGAGTGTTTAAGAGTGAAACAGATCGCCAGCCATTTTAAGCTGTTTAGAGCTTTTTTCCATTTTGACCCATTCAATATCTGATTATTATAAGAAGTACTAAACACGAACCCATTATTTTTGAATGACATTAAAGACTTTATTTGGCATAATTAGAATGATCCGATTTGGGTCGAATATGCACCGTCTCATAGAAACCGTCGTTCCCTTTAGCCAAAAAAATTTCAACACTCTTTGAAGCGAATTTTTTACAAGCAAAATCATTTGCCACAGCAATAGGTTGTAATCACTTGGGGTGAAGTCCGGACTATAAGGTGGATGCATAAAAACCTATCACCAAGGTCCCATAGCTTCTGATGATTTCCTACTGATTTGTGTGTCCTGGCGTTGTCTTGATAGAACATAATTCCTATCCTATTGGCCAAAGCTTACCACTTTTGTGCGAATGCTTCTTTCAAATAGTACAATTGTAGATAGTACAGTTCCGAATTAAGAATTTAGCTGTAAGGGGGTAGCTAATAGTAGATGATTCCATGCCAATCCCACTAAAATTTCAGCAAAATCTTCCTGACCGTCAATCCTGGCTTGGGTACAATTTGCGCCGACTCACCGTGATTCAATCACGACCGTAAGCGAACCACGTTTTATCACCAGTCATCATCTGCTTCAGAAATGCGTCGATTTTGTTGCGATTCAGTAGCAGTGCTTAGATGGAAAGTTGATTCATGGGGTCTTTTGTGCATTAACTTGCGTGGCACCCGTGCCATTGAGCTTCATCAAGTTTCTTACTCCAGTGGTTCTAAATGGCTTTTTTTGTACAATGTTTAACTTCTGCGTAACCGAAACAGTGCTTTCATGCTCGGACTTGGCGAATTTCATTGTCTATTACAGCATGAAGACCATAAATAGCATTCATAATTGTATCCGCCTGGCGGGCGTTTTCACCTTCATCAGAGATAAACTGTAAAATATGGCATATTTTCTCTTTGCTGCTGTTCTTTGACACGCGCTCGAACAATACCAAGTCAAACAATTACAAAATTGTTTGATCACTTTTTTTTGACTGCGAAATCTTATTTTTCGAACGCCATCTAGTGTAACCGAATCGCACTTATAAGACGCAAGATTACTAAAACTATCTATTCCTATTGTGTTTTGATTAAGATCATTTTTTGATTAGAACCGAAAGGTTTGCCACGCCCATTGTGGGTGTTTCTCCCCTTTTTGGCTAACGCAATAGGGCGTTGGGTGAAGGTATATGTAAACTAGTTCAACTGAATGAAATTTGTTATGCTATAGCAGAAACTGGTAACTACCGGTCCAACTGAGAACTGGGTTGTTGGGGCGATCTCTAAGATTCTATTTATGGTCTCTGTGCGACTTGGTTCGCGGATCTTGAGCCTTCAATTCAATTTCCTATTTGTTTTTTTTAATCATTTCCAGTTCTAATTATTAAATCAAATCGATCGTTGAAATTTGCTTCTGCAAAATAAATATTCGCTCAATTGTGTTTTTAAATAAATATTTATTAAATAAAATAAATATACAACTTAAATTGTTTTTTTTTTTTTGATTTTTTTTTGTTTTCTTTTAAAATTATTTAATTTGAATTTTCTAAAAATAAAATTTCTTAAATTTGCATACCGATGTTTTCAACGAAATCTTCTTACTACTTGCAGTAGAATGATTTCATTATTGTTATTATTATTATTTTTGTTTTAGTTAAAATAAATTTTCTATACAAATTTCCCTTCATTTCTGTGATTGTTTTGATTTTTTGGTTGTTTTATGAATTTAGTTTGAAAAAATGTCTCGTTTCGTTTGAAATGGGCGATAGTTGAGCGAGGTGTAATGGGCATGGTGTGTTCGTTTTTTTTTTCTTCTACTTCGGTGCGATGAAACTACTGAGAGAGATGTTCGTTGTACGAGAGAGTGAGAGTGAGAGAGCGATAGCGCGAGAGATAGACGATAGTTTCAAGTTAGTAAATTATTCAGTTATTTATAAATAATAATGCATTTGGGGATGTTTTTCTGGCCACTTAGAATGTGGTGAAGAGTTCTTCCTGTATGCTATTGGATCGCAGCAGTTGCGATGGAGTGGGGCCACCTTCGTAGGAGATTTTGGGAGCAGCATTTGCGGACTTCTGTGAATGGTATTCGTCGGAGAATTCCTAAGAGATAATACAAGACCAAAGTCAATTAAAAAGTTCATTATAATCCAGCAACGTTTGTTGATATCGTACCTTGAGACGGTTTCCTAAGAACAAAGCCCTCTCGCGTTTCTTAACCATATAATCGGAAGCCATAAGCCATCTGTGCTCTAGGCAATCTTCGGTGTAAGGACGTTTCCTGAAATAGAAAGTGAGTAAGGCAGAGTGGTAACGTAAATAAATCATCGCTGTTGCTTTATTCCATTATTCATTCAACTTACTGTGGAACTCGTTTGAACAAGAACATGATAAATCTGGTTGCCTCCGGTGTTACCTCCTTGAAAAGATTCTCAAATCTGTAACGCACGAAGGCGATATTCTGCTTGGTCTCATGTTCATCTGCGCCTCTGAAAGCGCTCGTGCCAGACAGCAATAAATAGGTGAGGGCACCCACCGACCAGATGTCAGTCTGTGGATACACTGGTTCTTCCATAACCATTTCTGGGGCCTGGAAATCCAACAAGCCGCAGGGTTGCACTTGCATGCCCAATTTACTGACCTTCTTGGCGCTGCCGAAATCAATCAATTTCACCTGGATGGACCGCACGGAAGCCATCACCACATTGTCGGGTTGAATGTTCAAGTGGCAGTAGCCACGCCAGTGAAGGTATTGCAAAGCGTCCAACAATTGGACCACTACAGTGGCCACCATTTGCTCGGAGTATTGGTGGCGACTGCTGAAGTAGGTCAGCACATCGGCACCCTGCAGTTTTTCCATAATGAAAATGGCAATGGGGACGTTTAGGGGTTTGTAGGCTGCAAACAGGGCAGGGATGCGTTCGTGTCGGAGCGTCTTGAAGTTATCGAATTCGGCTACGATATCCTCCTCGTTCTGGTCGTTGACCTCAAAGATTTTGGCCACCACCACAGCGTCACTGGATTTTTGAATGCCCTTAACAATGGTGCTGAATTCGCCGCGGGCAATTTCAGAAATGAAGCTGTACTTCTCGTTTACTGAATGGTCGGTCACCCAGTTGGGTGGTTCGCGTTCACAGTGATAGTCAGTGTGGACACGCTCCTCTTCGGGCATGATCTCATGACCGTTCTCAGTCATCTGTTGCAAGTGTTTCATGGCCTTGGTGATGTGAATCTTGGCAGCATCGTGACCAGAGGTGTTGGCGGTAATGGGAATGCCCATATCACTCCAGCCAATGCGATTCCTGGAGGCCAAACGGAATTGGTACTGGGTATTGGCTTGCAAATCGTGAACTAGATAAAATTCGTGGTCTATGTTGTCGGCAATTGTAGTCCAGGCGTCGGCATCAGCTCGTTTGTACTGCAAACTATAGCATAGAACAGAAGTGTGGCCATCATCACGTGGTTGTTTCCAACGCAACAGAATCTCAGTGGCGCTAACAGCGGAAATTTCAGGCGAATCTGGTGCGTCGGGCAGCGTGGCGATCACAACACGACATCTAGCTACAGTCTGGCCAACCTTGTTACGAGCTACTGCCTTGTAGACGCCAACATCGAATTGCATGGCGGGCTCGAATCGCAGGATCGAGCGACCATCCTCATCGGTGTGGAACTTGATGCGAGTGTTTTCGGACAAGACCATGTCATTCTTGAACCACTGCACACTGGGTTTAGGATCACCCACGGCAAAGCAGTGGACGTGGGCCGGATGGCCCTCGGTTATGGCTAAGGCTTGCGGCTTTTCGCGGAAGAATGGTGGGTAGCCATCGCGTCTGCTCTCGATTATGGCCTCAGCCTCGGTGTACTCATCGAGACGCGGGCCCAACTCTGTGCGCAATCGACGCATGGTGTAGGAATCTTGCGTTGAGTACATGCTAATGCGGCTACGCGTGCGCTCGTCATCGATTTCCTCGTCCATAATGTCGGTGAAGCGGCGACGTTCGCGAATGATGGGTAGAGTCCAATCTAAACTCTCGTTCATAGCGAAAGAGGGTGACCTGCGGTGCGCCACTTTCATATATTCACGCAGACGAACGGGGAAGCTAACGTCACGCAATTGGAGCAGATACGTGTCTGGACCATATTGGTAGCTGAAAGGGAAGCAAGTGATTAGTTAGGTCATAGCCAAATAAACTGTGTTAAATACACAGGCACACAGCTTAGATCAAGCACAGCTTTCGCTACTAAAATAAACGTAATGTGCATTTCTGTACGAAAACGTGAAGCTTTAGAAGATTCTGAATGACACCATTTACTTCAGCAGAACCTAAACATAAGTTTCCAAAGCCAAGTTAGCGCAGAAGACAACCTAAATAAGCTCAAGAAAGAATAATTTACACAAGTATGCCTACATTAATACGTGAAAGCTTTAGTAAATACGTTTTAGCCAAAGCTCTTAAGCGTTTACTTCTTAATACAACTGGAATACTTACTGGCTCTCCGATTGTATAATACCCAACTCATATTCAGGATGCAAGAATTTCGAATAGGTTTCCACACGTTTGCTACGAATCCTAGGCTCAGGCGTGCGCTCGGGTGTTTGTTCTGGGGTGTACACCATACCCGGTGGGTAAACCATTTTCGAGGGATGAGTCCAGCAGCCACTCAAGCGTCTGCGTCTGAAGTAATGCTTGCACGAGGCATTAGCATACCAGTCCCTGAAGTCGTTATAGTAATTTCTTAGACGATCAGTGTTGATAAGATACTCCTCGTCCGACACTTTGCGGTCCAGCATGAAGAACCAGGGATGTCTCAAAGCGGTCTTTACATCCATACGCTCCTCGGGACTGTACACCAAGAGGCGTTTGATGAAATCGCGGCCGTCATCGGAGATATGAGTCCAAATTGAGTCGCTAAAGTCCCAGTGGCCCTCCTTAATGCGTTGCAAAGTCTCACGATCGTTGGCACCGCGGAATGGATTGTGACCCGAGAGCAAAACATAAGTGATGACACCCACAGTCCACATATCATGGGAGAATGTAACGCCCTCTTTGTTGACTACCTCGGGTGAAACATACTCGGGCATACCGTAGTCCAAAGTGGTTAGGGAGTGGGGATGGATACGGCGAGCTAAACCGAAATCGGAAATTTTCAGGAAATCTCCGCCCACCACGGAAATCAAGAGATCTTTAATCTAAAGAAAAGAAAAGTTTTTGAAATAGCTTACACAAATCTTAAAATTAAACTAACAACAGAAATGAAATCATTAAGAAAAGATATATGGCGCATTTTAGAAATATATTTCGGACACTTAAATCTGAAACCCAAAATTGTAATAAAATTTTATGTTTTCAAAAAAAAAATTTAAAAGACGTGGTTTATACTAAAGTTGTCACTCCATTTTTAACAACTAGGAGTAATTTTTGAAATTGAAACTGCAGGTATAGAAAGTGGCTAATGACAGCGCGCTCATTTTTTGAAGAGTCAGTCTGTTATGTTTTTACAAATCTTACGAAAGCAAACCGTTTTACGCCGTAGTTTGAAATACATCATCAAAATAGGGTACAAATACAATACTGTTATTGTTTTGTATTTTGGCTAGAAAATCGCAAACAAGCATCGCATGAGCTAGGACAAAATGTTTGTGTACCGAACCATTATATGTTAGAATGACACTGGTAGCATTAAAAAACGCCTTAGAGGTGGATATTCAAATACAGCAACATTGCCAGAAATGGCTCGAAAAGTAAATGCCAGAATTCAACGTAATCCACTACAAAGCGCAGTTCATTTGGTGAAAAATCAATGTATCTGCTCGTAGCATGAGCAGAGTGAGGCCACACAAAATACAAAAAGTCTCAGATTTAACATCTGCTAAAAATAAGCCAGATATTTCCTGTTGTGTTTTCAACGTTTGTGTGATCTTAACTAGAGAAGATTGGAATTGGGAAAAGTTTTTGCTTCCGGCTTTAAATAAAAGTTCCCCTTAAGATAAAAATTTGGGCTGAATGAAAGCTGTGTCCATCAATTAACTGTAAGTGCAGCAAGACATGCAGATATAAATCTTTCTTTTAATTGCAAACAGTATCGGAATCACACAGTTTTATGTACAAAATTTTGGCAAACGCCAAAAAAAATCATATTTTGTGGGGCTCCGTTATCTTAGTGCAAATGTGAAAGCGAACGAAAAACCTACCGTCAAACCCATATGGCCCATACCGGCTTCATGCATATGCTCCAGGCCCCACAATACTTGTCTCATATAGAAGGCAATATCACGTTCCCGATAGTAATCCCTTCTCAGAAGATTATCGCGCACCAATTCTCCACCGGCCGCCAATTCCATGATTAATGTAACATTACGATCCAGATCATAGGCATCGTGCAGACGAATAAGATTCTTGTGATTCAACATATTCATCATCTCCAATTCGTTCAACATGAATGGCTTCAATTCAGGCTTGCCGTACATGATCTTGGCGGCATAGTTGTCTCCCGTGTGTCTTTCCACGGCATGATAGGTGACGCCTTGCGTACCACGACCCAATTCATCGCCAATATCGTATTTATCCTCGAAGCGCGATGTTTTCGGTCTGACATAAGGATGTCTGCCGTAGGTATTGAAGATGTACTGATCCTCATTGTCTTCAATGTGCACCATGACGGAGGAGCTTACAGCACCGGCCACATTGCGAGCACTGATGGAATAAAGGCCGCCATCCTTGATAATGGTATCACTGAGCGACAGAATGTGTACGTTTGGTTCTATGAAGCGGAACTTAATGCGCGTAGTCTCAGCCAGAGGTTGCCAGTCCTTGTACCAGCGAATTTCGGGATAGGGCACACCCACGACATGGGCTTCGATACGGCCATTCTTACGCGACATAATGAAAGTTTCCTCGGGCCGTTTGGTAAAGCGCGGATGTTCGGCGATTTCCAAACGGACACGTTGACGGGCCTCGCCATGTTCGTTGGTGGCAACGGCTTCATACCAGCCCACGTCGCGCTCCAACATTCTGCAGGACAAAGCAAACGATTAGACAACGTTATTGGGACCTTTGTAATTGCCCATAAACTTACTTATTGACAAATAACGTAGCTTGACCGTTGCGGGTGTAACTGAAGTCGAATCTACCGCCCGGTTCAATCAACATGTCATCAAAGTAATAGGTCATCTTGGGCTTGGGATAACCATAAACGTACCACATCAATTCAGTGTTGTGACCTTTAACGCCAAATGTGACATCGTTTTCACGACGCAAGAACCTGTCGAAGAAAATGAGAAAAGAATGATGATTGGCAAATAAAGTAACCCTTTTTTGTATTTGGAATTGAAAAAAAAAAAATTTATATTGAAATTTTATACTCGGAATTGAGAATAGTTAATTTGATGTTTGATTCAAAATTGAGATCCTTAGTTGGCATTGAAACCAGTATAGAAATTTTTGGCCAGGTTAACTGACTTCTTATACCTTCATCCAATATCATTTTGCGTTGGTGCAGAAGTGCGTGAGGTGTCAGAGGGGCTTGATATACTGCTTTATTCTTATTAAATGATATATACTCGTATCTTCATTCGTTCGGGTGAAAGTATAAAATACTCAGATCTGAAGCACAATAAATGAAGTTTAATCTTTTTTTAAAGCCTAGGAGATCAGGAGAAATGTAGGAGATCACCGATTTTTGCTTAATCTACTAATTTGTACCTGTAGCACTCTGAGCGGTGTGGCAGTGCAGTCACTGTGTTTGCAAAAAAAAATCAGTTAAAGAACTTACTCCTAATGACGGAAATTCAGACGAATGAAGACAAAGCATTAACTATCAAATCCATTGTTGTATTAAAAAATAACATTCGTCAGTATGCCGAAGACGACATACATTGGTTGCGTTTTTTTATTATCCTATGTCGGTATCCTGTATAAGATGCCAAGAAAACGCATCGGCGCTTAGCAAAATTAACTTGGCAGCATTGCTATTTATTAATTATTTATTCATTTTGTTTTGTTCTTTTTCGTAATAGTTTTATCATCCAAACAAATCCAAAACAAACCAAATCCATACAAACATACATCCATACATCCAAACAAATCCATACAAACGGCAATAACGCCAATAGCAGACAAAACTAAAATTCATCAAACGACGTTTGCAAAAAAATTAACAACTTGTATTTACGTTATTTAACGTTGTGATTCTTCTTTAACTTCTTTGTTTACTTTCGCGTAGGAGAACTTGGTTGCATTGTTATTTTAAATACTTTTTTATACAACCGTTAGCGTATATCAGATAAGATTTGTATGGTGAAACAGGTATACGAGTACGATACCAAAAAAACGCAACCATTGTTTCAGAATCATAAGAACTATGTGAAGAAATTCCTTTAGTTTTCAAACTGTGAAGAAAGTTATGACTCACTGAGCTCAAAAAAGAGTTCGGGTTTGATAATATAAAAATTAAAATGTTATGACATATTGGTTAAAATTTTTAATAAGATTTTCTTGGAAAAAAAGTATACAAAAGTTCTGAAATTCCACAAATTAATACCGATTCCCAAAAAGACAGCGTGAAAAAATATTTCCGAATAGAAATCAGTACTAGTTTTGTCAATTATTGACTAACATTTTTGAAAAACTGGTGTTCGAGCAGCAGTTTCTTAAGTTATGTGTAGGGAAATAAGACATTGAAACGGCAGAAATATGGTTTTAGAAAAAGATCGATCACACAGGACGCTATGATCAATGTTTTAGAATGTACATATATATATGATGGTGGTTTGAAGGATGTAATAGGCGTGTTTATTGATTTTTCAAAAATATTCGATTTAGTTCAATCCGATATTTTTCTAAGGGAATTAAAAGCTTTTGAATTATAAAATAATACTACCAGCTTAATGAATAATTTTCTTGAAGAAAAAAAAAATGCAACACACAGTAGTTAACCTTTCCAAAAAAGAGCAATAACGATAGGTAAAAATGGATTCGCACAGGGAAATATTTTCGTCTCACTTTTATACAAATTATACCTTAACAATTTGGTAAATATTAATTTTAATGAACAAATATTTGTATTCGCTAATTATACATGTATGTTTTACAAGTATGAACACGAAGAAGTTCTTAGAACAAGAATTTAATATGACAATGCAATGCTGGCAGAATTTTCTAGAGTTGAGAAATTATTTCTTAATTTAGCTAAGAGCAAATTTATACGATTCAAACTGTACATTAAAAAAGATGATGTATACATGACGGTCCATGTTGATGGTATCCTTTTTATTGGATTTAACAACACCAAATATTTGGGTATGACTCTAAACCACAATTTGCTATTGAATTCGTATATAGCACAAGTAAAAGCTAAAGTTTTTATTAGTTAGTAGAAGTTCAAAAACAAAATATATACCGAAACTAAAATGTAAATATCATTGATTCATTCACATCTAAAGTATTTCCCAATAATTTATACTAATAAAAACGGTAATAGTTTAAGGACATTACAATCCGCTCAAAGCAAAGCGCTTAAAATAGTTTTTAAATTGCCATTGCGATATCCACCAATTGATTTGTTTAACCGAGTTGCCAGAAACGTTCGATAGGTGGTGTATAAAATTAAAAAGTACTGCTATTTATGTTCCGATCGATACAAGAAGTAGGATCTACCAGGTTAACTTTCAATTAAAATCGAATAAGAATACAGAGAAACACAAGACAATCTGAGTACTTAGAAGTTGCAAGATGCCCATAAAGAGTTGATCAAACAACGACATTTGGTTTGCTGACTTGCATGAATATAATAATTTCAACCTTAAAAATACCTGTCAACCTTAAAAATATGGATACTATTTCAGCTTTCAAGCATATTTTTGAAAACATATTTACTACAAAATACGGAAACATATTTAATATATCGTATTGTCGTATTCGTATTCGCTTTTTCCACAATTTTTCTTTTAATTACATTAGGTTTTCCAGAATTTTTCAAATATGACATATACGAGGTGCATTTAAAAAAAAATAAGGTGAATTTTCAAATTTCGCGGGCTACGTGCATTCGACATTCGATTATTATTTTGTTATGTTGGTGCACTCGTCTCGAAGATATGTTGACGGTTTTATCCATATAGCATGTTTAGTTTGTTTGTGAGAGGCATAAATAAGACAAGTGTTTTTGCGTGTTCGACGATTTTCTGCTATCGAAAAAAAATGGATCAAAGAAGTTGCATCAAATTTTATGTAAAAAATGGAATTAAGTGCTCAAAGACACTTGAAATGTTGACAGTGGCATACGGTGAGAGTACTCTGAGTCAAAAAAATGTTTACAAATGGTACAAGTTTTTCTCAGAAGGTCAAGAAGATCAACAACCAATGAAAATGTTAAGACAGTGAAGAAAATTGTTATGGAGAATCATCGAATCACAATTAGAGTAGTTGCTGAGGATGTCGGCATATCGGTTGGCTCATGCCATGCAATCTTTTCAGAAATTTGGCAGCGAAGTTCGTTCCAAAATTGTTGAATTGTGACCAAAAACAACGTCGCATGAGCATCGCTCAGGATTTGTTGAATGACGTAAACGATGATCCAGATTTGCTTAAAAGGGTCATAACTGGTGATGAATCATGGGTATATGGTTAGACAACGAAGCCCAATCCTTCCAATAGAAGAGTCTAGGAGAGCCAAGACCAAAAAAAGCACAACAAGTTGGATCAAATGTTAAGGTTTTGTTCACTATTTTCTTCGAATACATGCGTAGTACATCTGAAGTTCTTACCACAAGGTCGTACGGTAAATCTGGAGTATCACCTTGAAGCATTTGTAGTGTTATTAATAGCCTCTAATAGAAAATAGAAAATATTTCGATATATTAAACACTTTTTGAAGTGAAAAAAGCAAATCCTGTTTTAGTAGCAAATTTTGCTATAAATGAACATTTAACGTTTTTTTTTTCTATTTGATATTTTTTTGTGAAATTTTAAATAAATTTATGGGTTTTAGTAATGGATTGGTTGAGCCTTCCTTATTCAGTATAGCCTCATATATGCTATTATTCTCATTGAATCGTACAAACTTCTCCAGAGAAATTAAAGCCCACATTCGCTGAGTGGCCCCAATAAATTCGGCTGTAGTTGAAAACTGCTTTCCAGACTCGTAAACTTCCTGGTCAGTCATCCCTAAATGTTTTCTATTGTATATTAAGGTCCGGACTTGGACTCGATCTATGAGTGGATTAAACGGGCAATGTGTATTGGGATAGACGATAGAAACGCTTTCTCTAGAGCACCCTGATATGATTTCGCGTCCATAGTTGAACTTAAAAACTGAAATTCGCAGGTGCCATAACAGGATATAGCTCCCTACACCATAATTCCGCCGACTCGACAAAAGATCCAACTGGTGAGTCTCCTTCCTCAATTTCTCTAAATTAAACTTCTTTCCATCGTTAAACACCACGCGCTGCCATTCTTTGTTTCACGCCATGTTAGTTCGGCAAAATGTCATAACCATTTCTTTGTGTGCAGAGTTTAATGGTGTGTTTTTTTTTAAACTATACCTACTTTGAACTTAATCTTGTCCACAGAATCATGAAACTTCGATGCTTCTCGCAAAATAAGCCGCTTATCTGCATCAGAGAGCAAGCATACTATTTACACGACCTTTCATATTTTTGCCAGTTTGACCCATTTTAAATAAAATTCAATATACGAAAGTGGTCTGGAAACTAGCAGAACCGACGTGTACGCGGCTCCAGTAGTTTGGAAAAAAAATATTTTGGTGAAAGGTGGCAATCTTAAAAAACATACGTTTTAAGTTGCAAGTCGCCACGTTGTTTAGTATTTTTATTTGAGCCATTAAAAGTAAACGATCTCAGTGAAAAATTGGTCACCGTTATGTAATTCAATATTCCCATTTGAAAGGTCTCAGTCCAACCAATCTTAAAGTCGAGCTAGATTCTACAATGGGGGAGTTTGCTCCTTCGTTTACGACTATAAAATATTGGATAGCAGAGTTTAAACGAAACCGTACCAACTTCCAAGACCAACACCGTAATGGTCGACCAATTGAGGTGTACACGCCAGACACGGTTAAGAAAATCCACAAAACGAAATGATAGGCATTTCAAAAGATGATACACATCGCATATTGAACGAAGATTTGAAGATGAGAAAGCTGTGCGCTAGATGGGTGCCGCGTTGGCTTTCAATAGAGCTAAAACAGCGTTGTGAAGATGTTTCAGTAAACTGTTTGGTGTTGTTTTACCGCAATAAAGCCGTTTTTTCGTCAATGTATACTCACAGATGAGACATCTGAGATAATGGAACAGTCAAAGTCCACTGAAATGGACGAATCATGTTTAAAGAAGGTAAATATTGTTCCATCTACAGCCAAAGTCATGGCATCTGTTTTTTGGGATGCGTATGAAATTATTTTTACTGATTATCTTCAGAAAAGAAAAACCAACATTGGCAAATAATATGCTAATTTAATGCAGCGTTTAGGTGATGAAATTATGGAAAAAAGACCGAAAAAGGAAGTATTGCATCATCAAGACAATGCTCTAGTTCACACATCTACCATTGCGATGACCAAAATTAATTAAATAAAGTTTGAAGATTTAGCCCCCTCGAACTATTTTCTATTTCCAAACTTGAAAAAATGGTGGTAAAAACTGTGGTAAAAGATTTGCCACCAATGAAGAGGTGGAGTCTGCAGTTGATTGCTATTTTAAGGCATTTGACAGTTCTTACTATAAACAGGATATAGAAGCTATTGAATATCGTTGGAAAAACTGTGTCGTGTATTACAGCCTTCCAGTTAGAAATTATAGAAGTACGATGGAATTTCGATAAATTTGTCAATTTGTTTGGAAGCTGCTAGAAGGCACATGGCAATATGCTCCGTTTTCATTCTGAAACATCTTTGTACAAAACGCTGAACATATGCCAAATTTGACTAAATCCAGTGCAACTGCATAAAAGAATATACGAGTAGTGTTTAAATCAATCATTCGTATGGGAAGTGCCAGAAGAGACGTGCTTAAATATAGGTACAATGGACAAAATATTCAGGCTACTGCCGCTAACATAAAGGGTTATCCATTTAGTCGTTACAAAACCGTAGGTCTGGCAAGGCTGTCAGCTGTTAAATATATCTGAAGTATTATGTATTTAGTGAAAGGTTCGCCATTTACGAATATAGATCGTTGAACGACCGAAGAACGTGTAAAAATAGTTTAAAAAAAAGTGGCGACTCAAACGTTGCACTTTTGTCATAATCGAAGAGACTGAAAGCATTACAGATGTGGTCAGGCCTGTGCATCATCGCAATGTACTCACTGCCGAACGTATCGCTTCTGTTAGTGAAAGGGTGCCGAATAATCCGAATTTCAGTTCTCTAATGATATGTTAATTTGCGTTTTTTGTTTTTATCTACAGTGTACAAGCAAAGAACTTTTCGTCATTCATCATCATTTCACCATTTGATATTTACGAATATGGATCGTTTAATAACCGAAGAATGCGTAAGAATGGTTAAAACCTACTAAAAAAAGTGGTTATTTAAACGATGACAGTTTTTGAGCATTACAGGGTGATTATAGCCGTCATAATTGACTCACTGTGCAAGTAATTGGTAAAATGATAAAGAAATTTGAAGAGACATTTTTGGCTTTATTTGCATGAGAAGTTTCTAGAAAACGTAATTTCACGTTTTGGAGACGTCAATTGGTCACCAAGATTATGCAGTTTGATGCCGTTAGATTTTTTTGTGGGGTTACCTTAGACCGTGTTTACGCGGATAATCCCCAAACGTTGGAGCATTTGAAAACCAACATTCGCCAAGTAATCGCAGAGATACCGCCCAAAAGGCGCAAAAAAGTGGTCGTAAACTACTTCAAAAGGATCGGCTGCAATCCAGAGGCGTTCATTTGAATGATATCGTGTATCGTACATAATGGTACAAGCATTATATAAAAGACCAAGCATTACGATGGCATACAAGTTTCATCGAAATGATAGCTTTATGTGTGTTTTATTTAACTTTACTTTTGAAACTGATACCAGAAGGATACAAGAAGATACAATCCTCGCCTACAATCTGCCATGACATTAGACGGTGCCAAGTTTTAGGAAGTTATTTACGACAATTATCGTGTCCACCAGCCTGACAGACGGACATCATTCTATCAACTTGAAAAGTTGTAAAATGTATTCGGTCAAAAATTTTTTTTTGATATTTTAAATGCTTCCTCCTTCATTCCTCTGAAAGAAGTTATAAAGTCCAACAGCAAAATGAAAGTTTTCTATCTGCAAATGATAAAAGTTCATACGATACCAAGATGTCGTAACCGATATTAGAATATTACCAAGTCAACCACTAATACCAGATCAACACAGAAATTTCACACAACATCATGGATATTGATGAATCTATGGAACTTCGTTCCTCTGTTTGTTGGAAGAAAGTCAGTGCAAATGTTTAATAGTTTAACAACTTCTTTTATATGAAACTAGAAGACTCGTACTAGCTACTTGGAAACAGTTCTGAAATACTTTATTTCAGAATAGAATTTTATATAGCATAATATTTTTTAAAATATAATCAATTTATAAAAACGCCCTCTTCACATGTAGAGTAAGTCTGCATTAGATGTCATATTCGCACCATGTGATCATCAGATGTAACGTAAGAATTACTTACGAATATAATGAGTGGCAAGCTTGTGACGGAACTAATCTAGAAACTATCGCAAATGCCTAAAGAACAAAACTCTAAAAGTCTCCTTACAATGGGATGGTTGCTATGAGGCTCTTTGCAGAACACTTTTGATGAGTGGCGACCTTGTGATAGAACTAATCTAGAAACTAGCGTAAATATCTAAAGAACAAAACTCTTAAAGTCTCATTACAATGGAATGGCTGCACTGAAGCTCTTTGCGAAACACACATACATACAAAAACGCATTGCATCATATAGTTGCTGTGTGAGCGGTTTGGATGGAGAGCAAGCATTTCTAACAAATTTGACTTTCGCAAATTTGATCGTAAATTGAAAATTTCCGCGTTTAACATAACGAGAGCTAGCTGGATTCTATATAAAGAGGTCTTTTTAATACTAAATATAAATTCTCAATTTCAAATTATTTGTTCTCGATATTAAACGGAGATTCTCATATGTAATCATTGCCTGTTTTTTAGTAGTAACAGGAAGCTGCTAACTTAAATTGGAATTGATTTGGTTGTAATCTTTCTTTCACATCGTTACTTACTGTGGAGCTTGGGCCAAACCATCATGAGGTGGACATTCAATATCAAAGTCCTTGGGGAAGTAAGGTGAGGTCTCAGGCCTGAAGTCTATACCAGGAGCCAAATAGGTGTAAGTCTTGGCTGGTTCCGGCACCAATTTTGATCTACAATTATAAACAAGATAAAATCAGAAAAAAAAGAAAGGAAAAAATGCTATCACATCTGCCATACTCACCTATAGGTTTGCAAGTAGGGACTGGGATCACTGACCCCAAATTTATTCTCAACTCTAATTCTGAATCTGTAATCCCTGAGGGGTTCCAAATCATTAATGTCACAGGCGCAACTGCGTACACCAGTGCGCACCGTGCGCCAGTCTCCTTCAGGTAAGTTCATCATTTCCACTTGGTAGGTAACAGGATAACGGGGCATGGAGGGTACCGACGGCTTCCAGGCCAATTGCAAATGGCGATCGGTCATCTTTATTATGATGGGAGCCTCGGCAAGAGGATTAGGAGCACCGGTGTGTTTGTATTTCTTGTAATCACGGTATTGTTCGACGAGTGGAACTTGACTGGGGCTATCGAAGGCTGCAATAAGAAGTTTAGTCGATACAGTATTATAATTATTTAGCTTTACACCTCCCCCCCGCCCTTTTAGAAACTTACTGTCGAACAACAATTCTGCCTCACATTGATCGTCACCGTGAGGATTGAAGACGCGGCAAGAATAACGACCCACATCGGACTCATCCACATTTTTAATGGACAAACGCATCAAACCGTTGCCCTCGGTTTCAATGTGGACTTTATCGCTAGGGAATATCTTTTGACCGTTCTTGAACCATTCAACTTCTGGTCTGGGATAACCGGTGGCCATGGCAGTGAATTTGGCGTCCATACCAGCATAAATATCACAATCGCCGATTTTCTTAAGGAATACCGGAGGTTCGGAGCGAGTATGTTTTTTGCTAAAGTCATGAAAGGAATTAATTTACCATTCGATACTTCATGGTCAAAATCTGGGGTCGGTCGATATGAATGGTTGTCAAAATTGAATTTTTCAAAAATGGTTATAGAAGAAAATTTAAACGGCATTTTATACATAACTATTTGGTGCAGCGATGGGTGACAATACAAGATTATATCTTGAATAGAATAAAACATATGAGGAAACAAATTCGAAGAATGTTTTCCGTTTTTTCGTTTTCCTCCATGCGTCTTAAAGGCGCTTCTGCAAGCATCTACAAATGTTAACGCCCTAGTTTTATAAAAGTAATTTATATTCTGCAAATCAGGTCTCTAGGGTGATTGGCCCACTAATTCAATACTTTAACTGCTCGAGTCGAACTGTGATATATATCTCGCATTGTTGCGGTGAGACATGATCCGTGTTCAGCGGTTGGTTTTCCTCATTTCTCTAAAACTTTTGCCGAAAAGATGGTGCTTAATTAAGACCACCGCTCAATGTTGTTACAATGGCTCTACAGTCGAGTATTACTTAGTCCCTGATTCACATGCATAAATCCATGATTCGTTGTCTATCACGATCTTATAGGCTTTTTTGTGCACCGTAATTTGTTCAACATTTCGTCCGACAATCGTCACGATTAGGTAATTGTCAAATTAAGCGATATCCAGCGCGAATAAATATTTTAGACGCTCAAATCTTAATGTAAATTAAATTGTTCCGAATGAAATTAATACCCAAGCTTAGCTAAATGCATATTGTGAAAAATGGATCAGGAATTGATCATTTAAAAAGCCCGCTTGAAAAGGGATTGTCAAAATTCTGTTTGTCGCTAAGTTGACATGACTGTTTTCTATACTAACGCAAAGTTTTGAGCGCAATCTGTCATTTAATTTATTTAGAATGCTAGATTTTGTCAGTTCATCTCAAGAGTTTTGTGATTTCTTACAATCGGTAAAAATATCGAACAAAAAATTTGTTTCAATTTCTATACAACAAATGGAATTCCGTTTGCCCAATCTTTGAAAATATTATGAAAAGCTTCTTCTTAGATTGCAACTGTAATAGATATCCTTTTCTATTATACGCCGCCCGTATAAAATAATTCCAATGGCTTCAATCTTCTGCGCTTCTCCTTCAATTCGTCACACCAAGCTGCGATAGTATTTCCAAGGCCTGGTGGTTCCAACGGAGTTTTGGTCGCCCTCTGCTGTGCCGTTCATCGACTTTGTTATCGAAAACATTTCGTACCGGAGCAATCGATGTATATTAATGCGTTTGACAACGCCGATGTCGCCATATAGCTCATCCAGTTCATTGTTTAATAAGACACCGATATTTTCCGTAAACGATGAGGGGTCCATATAATTTCCGGAGTATTTCCCTCTCGAAAACTGTCAGTAATGATTCATCTGCTTGTGTCATAACCCAACGTCAGGTACAGGCGGATTTTTGTTTGTCGAAAGAGGACTTTATCATTGAATCGCTTGCTTAGCCCAATATGAATAGCTTACGGTGATTTATCAAGAATACGTGGATATGAGTAGTACAGTGAATATAAAAGCGGCCGAGATGTGGTGAAATATTTGCCTCCTCTAGTCGGCCATTAACATCTTTCGATAAAGATAATGACAACTGAAAATCGTCGGTTAAGTTCGAGAGAGATAACTGCTGAAATTTCTGTGCCTTATGAAACAATTCGTATCACTTTATATGAGTGTTTGGGTATGAAACACAATGCCACTCGATTAGTTCCAAAAGCATAAATTTTTTTCAAAACCGAATTCGCGTAAAGATCGCTGGTGACATATCAGAAATCGAGTTATTTCTGACTCGACATTCCTAAATTACATTATAACTACTGACGATACAACGAAGTGATTAGTTTGATATTCAAAGCGGCCACCATTTCGTAATGTTGTTTTGTAACTCAGCTAAGATAAAAAAAAAATATTTCCAAATCGATCAAAATCCAAGATGTCAAGAACTGTTGTCTTTGATTGTCGCATGGTTGTGCACTCGGGATCAGACCGTAAATAAAGTATATTATCTGAGCTATACGCGGCGGTTGTAACAGTAGGTTAGTAGAAAAAGACCAGATTTGTAGAAAGAACACTCATGGATTTGTAGCACCATAACACACTATATCACAAGGATATCTTTGTGGACGAATTTCTGGCCGAAAAATTCAGCAAATATCATCGATCATACGCCGAGCATATCAAATGTCTCGGCTGAGTTTTTTCTCATTCCAAAACTCAAATTACGACTTCGAGGCAAATGCGTTTAAAGAATATTTTGTTGATTAAATTATTATTTGCCATAAGTGTATGATTTCGTAAGGCTACTAGTTTGAATTTGAGTAAATAATAAATGTATTGTGTTTGAATACCCGATTCCCGGTACTTTTTTGACTGAATGTTTGCTATCTTAGTTAAAAATCTGTAAAATCGGGTTATTAATCGGTTAAATTATCTCAATTGCGTACAAGAGTGTAGTTAATCAAGTTTAATGGCACAAAATGCATTACATGTATGAAACCTTGATACCTGATGGGTTAATTTAGGGACAGCAATGAGTTAAACCATGCGGTGGCATCTGGGCAACATAGCTCCGTAATAGTTTTCACAGTCAACGGGTAAATTGAAGCCTCCCTTTTCCCTGCTCTGCGTTATAACCCGAGAAGAGAAGCACAAAGGAAAATAATGGAAAGAAAAGGAACTGAACCTGTCAATTGTTGACAATGGGTTAATTTGGCATCGTTAATATTTTTCTCAACTTTGAGTTAAGTTGAAAGTCATAGAGCTGCAACCTTCAACTTGCTCCTCAATATTGTATGTTAATTTAGGGTCACTAATGGGCTAAATTAAGGTCGTCTTTGGCTTATATTGGTCGTGCGCAACCATTATCATAGAGCTGTATAACAACGTCGTTGCGATCAAGCTAATCAAAATAGAGCAATTGAATTGAATAAATTGTGTTTTGTGGTTGGATAAAAATGCTCTGGCAGAAAAGGTTTTCGAAAGACAATTCGTGCACAGAAGATGGCATCCACAAATGCATTGGAAGAATCAGTCTTTTGAGATCCTACCAAATTTTTATGCGAATTGGGGAGAAAATGCATAAAACTTAATCGCTTTGAATTCGTTAAAAAAAAATAAATATTTCGCGAGTTTGAACTTCATTTCTTACAGCCTTTTTAAACACAATGTGGTTGCACCAAAAAGTTCAGAATAAAATGTCATTATAATCTATTTTTAATGTTAAATTTTGACCACTCACCCATAAGAAACGACCTCCTCATTGCGTTCGCCATCTTTTCTTACTTACATTTCGTTAACAATATCCAAGCGTCCTTGGGTTATATCCTTACCCTCGCGGTTGCTGGCAATGCACTTGTAGGTGCCCTTGTCGCCGTCTCCACAGTCACGTACGGTCAAAGTGTGATGATCACCGTCATGCTTGATATAGTACTTGTCGCCATCTAAAATGGGCCGTTCGTTAAAGTACCACTGTAGCTCTGGATAGGGAACGCCGGACACGGTGACCGTGATTTTGGCATCGCCGCCGTATACTTGCTGTTGATCGGCGATCTTTTGTGTGAATACGGGCTTCTTGTAAACCTTCCTGACATTGGCATTTGATTTGGAAGTGTCCTCACCCAAAGGATTCGCCAATAAACAGCTGTACACGCCCGAGTCGGATGTTTCGGCCGGATTAATGATAAGACCGACATGGTTGCCATCGCAGGTCATGAGGATGCGTTCACTGGGCTGTAGTGGCACGCCATCCTTGCTCCAAATGGTCTCGGGCATGGGATTGCCCACAAATGGCGCAGACATAGACAATTCCTTGCCTTCGTCGGCGTTGGCATCACGAAGCGATGAAACAAATCTGGGCGGTTCTTCGGCGGCATTTTCATCGGTCACAGGAGCAACATACAATTTAGCCTTGGAGGCAGCGCTGCCCTTCGCATTGGTAGCTATAACCTCGTACAGGCCGGAATCGGCCACCGAGGGTTTCTCGATAATCATGCTATAAGTGTGATCAGGATTCTCGAGTATGGCATGATGTTTGTCCTGTGGCAACAGTTCTTGACCATTGTGGAACCACTTGACTTCGGGTTGGGGATAGGCCGCAACTTTGACATCCATTTTGACGGGGAAACCTTCGATACTTTTGGCATCTTTTAATTCTGCCACAAACTCAGGCTTAGTCTCCTTGGGTACTACCTCAATTTTGGCTTCACCCTTAATTTCACCTTCGCGATTGCTAATCACGCACTTGTATAAGCCAGCATCTTGGGGGGTGGTAACATCAATGCTAAAAATATTTACTGAGTTAAGAAATCCAAAGGATTTTCGCCTTTAAATTAAGTGAAACTTACGCAAGACCAATTTGGCCATTGGGGTTGTTAATGAAATTAACGGCACTGCTGGGACGCAATTGAACTCCATCCTTGAACCATTTGATTTCGGGAGCAGGGAAACCGATGACTTCGGCTTCCAGTTTCAAAGGTTCTCCCACGGTGATCTTTTGATCACCAATAGGTTTGGCAAATACGGGACTCTTGGGCTTGGCTAATGAGGGCCGAGGAATTAAGAACACATCAGTCGGATTGTTAGAGGACGTTAAGGCAATAACTTACGAGTAACAGCTACGGCACACAAAGCCACCTTTTTACCGCTCTCATTGGTGATGGCTAATTTGTAGGCGCCAGAGTCATCGGGAGAACATTGCTCGATTTCCAGTTTGACGACACCTTCAGGAGTGGTGGTAATTTTGACGCTGTGGCAAAGAATGATTAAAGGTTAAGGTGTTGTTAATTTCAAGCAAACAGGGGGCTATTTGATGAAAAAGTGATCAAAATTATATGACATTTAAAATGTTGAAATTATATTAAGCAATTTGCTGTTCAATATAGAAGGCTTTTTCCACAAGAAGAATGTGAAACCTCTTTCGATTTGATTAACGTCTGGAAAACTTTTCCCAAATAATTATGATAGGAAATCTAGAGTTTTTATCTAAGATATGAAATCATTATAGTTAATTTTACCCGGGTTCGTAAAGTTGATTGCCTCAAGCAATTTTTGACAAAAATTTACTTTGGTCTAAATTTCTTAAACTTGCAAAATTTGGCCTGAAAAACTTATATTGTGCACAATTTTCGTTATTACATTAATTGTGCTTAAAAAGCGTAGGAAATTTTATATGTATTATGGTCGAATAGGCCTTCCACTTTTCTGTCTCCCCTCATATACTTATGTACATATGAATTTAAAGGAGCACCAGATCACTGAGTCCGAGTGGGAAATAAATTCTGCAATAAAAGTACCGGGATTTAATTATATACAAAGCCCACTTAAAGGGATGGTCAACATTCTCTTTGCCGCTTAGTTTAATCAACTGTTCTCTATACTGAAGCGGAGTTTGAGGGCGATTTAGTTTCTTTACAGTGCTCCATTTTGCCAGTTCATCTCAAGTGTGTTTTTGCGATTTTTACAATGGATAACAATATCGAACGAAAAGATTTGTCTTATATTTTATGGTATAAGTGGAATTTTGTGTATAGAAGGTTCTCTTTGAATCGACTTCATCAAAAATACATGCATATGAGTGGTACAGTGCATTTAAACTCGGTCGGGATTTGGTGGAAGATTTTTCCCACTCTGGCCTACGACATATTCAACTGAAGTTGACATTAATAAAATGAATGAAATGGTCACTGAAAATCCTCGTCTAAACTTAAGAGATATAAAAAAGGAAACACAAATCCCCTTACATCTAATGAATGATACACGGGAGAGCTTCTCATATTTAGTGAGTTTCCACGCATTCTATGTTTAAACTGTTTGATAACGATTCCGAACGTCAGAGTTTGAGAAGCATTTACAAAATTTCTCGATTACTAGACTACTCGAAGTGTACGTCAGACACATCGAGGTGACTGCCGCTCAAGTAGCAATAGGCTACCATTGGAGATTGAACCCGCGATCATGCGAGCGATAGTCACGTGTGCTAACTACCGCACCATTGTCGGTCACAAAGGTTGAGAGAGATCACGCGGGTCGGATAGTATTCCCACCGCTGCTTGTTGCGCTCCCTGCACTCGTCCGCAGCACCTCCACTTAAGGCGCATGTCCTCCGCAACGAGCTCCATCAGGGCTTCTTCCCTGTTGCCGGCTTGTTAAGATTCACCAGATCTTCCAAGGAGGAAGATATGGGAATCATGGCTGGTGACTTGTCTGCATCTATCTCCTCAGCACAGCCCTTCTCCCTGTGCCCACGCTTGCTAGACATACAATTCTGTCTCTGATGCCGTACATACGGTGGGGACCTCCACCCTATCCGCCGTCGTCGCCTTCTGCAAAAACTTTTATCGTGTAAATGTTACTGAAGACATGCTAGAAGGAGTAAACTCCAATCAGATATTCGTAAAACGCTTTACAGCTGGTGAAAAGACGTAGGTTTACGAGGTTGACATGCAAACCAGTCAGCAAGTATCGGAATGGCGCCCTTCAATTTAGCCAAAACCGAAAAATAAACAAGTCAAAGTTAAACAAGCCAAGGTAATGTTGACAGTTTTCTATGATTATCGCGGAGTTGTGCATTCGGAATTTTTGTCAGAATATCAGATAATAAATAAATAAAGTCATCTGAGTAAACCTGTCGAAAAACCCAGATTTGTGGAAAGATCCTGCATCTCATAAGGCTATCGTTGTGTACGAATTTCTGGACAAAATCTCAACAAATATCGTGAAACAACCACAGCTCATTCACTTGATATAGTTCCGGCTGACTTTTTTCTCTCTCCAAAACTCAATTTACCATTTAGATATATCCGTTTTCAATAAATAGAAGACCTGAAAAGGGATTCGCGGAAAGAACAGATGTATTTTCCATCAAATACGTTAAAAATACATTTTAAAGGTTGGATTATTCGTTGGTATAAGAGTATTATTTCGGAAAGCTTCTACTATGAAAGGGGCAATGCAGTAAATTTGAATGGATCGAAAATATATCGTGTTTCATTGACCAATGTACGTTGCTTTTGAATATGGGGAAGACTACTTTCAGATGGGTGCCGCGTTTGCAAACAGATGATATTAAGCGCAATCGCCTCATAATTTCAAAACAGTTTTGTTGATATTGAATCGCAATAAGCAAGAGCCTTGACAGCATTTTGTTATTGTCTAATAGAAAGAGATATCAGCCAAATGATGAAATTTTCTGCGAAAAGGAGGTTATGAATTTCGACCGAAAAATTGGGGTTTCTTGGATAAGCCAATTACTTTCCAGCCTCCCCTCGTATGCGTTCATACGAATAACATATTTTTTAAACCGGTAGTTGTGAAAAACATATTTTTGACCGCTTTCTCGATGAAATTGAAACTGTGTGGTGCTCTAACTTACTGATCACTGGGCAAGACCTCTTCGTTGTCTTTGTACCACGTTATGACGGGCAAAGGACTGCCATCGACCACACATTGCAGTATCAGCGGATCAGTCTGGCACACTTCCATGGAGGGTTCCAAGTTCTTGACGAATGTCGGAGACATGGCGAGCATTGTGAGTGTGAAAGGCGCTTCGGTCGAACCGATCACATTGGTGGCCACAGCGGCATACTGAAATTAGTTTAACAGTGTTATGAGAACGCAGTTTATGCTAATAATTATCTTACTTTGCCGATGTCGCTCATCTTGAAGTGCAACACCTTCAATTCGGCGTTGCAGGTGCCATTGAGTACGCTGGACGCCGTGCAACAATAAACAGCTTTACCGTGTTTGTCCTTAGCATGAGTATCCAGAGGTTTGCCATCTTTGAGCCATTCAATTGTGGGCTCAGGTATACCGTACGCGGCCACTTTGATCTGTACCGGATGATAATCATGGACCACTTGGTCTTCGGGTGGAGTAACAAAGGTGGGCTTCTCAACTGCAGAATAGTTAAAAGATCTATGAAGTGTATAACAAATAATTTTAAATTAGCTAAAACATACCGCGAACATCAAGTCGGAAATCTTGCACAGTTGTGCCTTCATTATTAACCGCTGTCAGGGTGTAAGTGCCGCCATCATTGGGTGCCGCACTTTGGAATACCAAACGATATTTGTCACCATCCACATCGGCAATGACCTCACAGTTCTCCTTGTTGCACAAGTTTTCGTTGCCGCGACTCCAGGTGACTTTGGGCTTGGGATTGGCCTTCACCACAACATCGTAGCATACAGTTTGACCTGGCAAACAGGCTTCATCCTTAAGACCGATAATCTCGGGTTTGGACAAAACATCTGCCCAGCAACTGGTGGTCAATTTGCCATACTTATTTTCAAGTTGCAGTTCATAACGACCATTATCCTCATGAATAGCTGGAAGATAGGAGTACGATTAACAATCTCAATTAAGAAATGCGAAAGGCATCCATTACTCACTTTGATCGATATTAACGGCACAGGTGTATTCCACCAAACCATGTTGCAATTCCTTTTTGTTAATGGTCACTTTCATGTGTTCATTGCTCTCGATGGGTTGACCATCCTTAAGCCAAACAATTTTCGGTTCTGGGTCAGCAGTGAAGATCACAGGCAAACTGAGTGGTTTGCCCTTGTGGGTGCTGATGTCGGTGAGACCCTTCTTGATAATTGGCTTGCGGTATTCAGCCACACCTGTATGAAAGGAAAGCGAGAAGTTCATTACTGGCTCATTCTGTCAAAAAAAAAGTAACAGGAATTGTTGATTTAAACTGCCCCAGCTTTTCCGCGATATGCATTTTTTCCCAGGTCTATACAATGTCCTTAATTATTGTGTCAAATTTGAGTGTGATCTACCAACGAGTCCTTTAATAACAGTTGAATAAACCAGTTGATGCCAGTAATCTTTGCAATTTTTTCAATAAAAATGTTGAGCGAACAAAATTTAAATCAAAAATGATGATCCATTACATCAAGACTCGAGTAGAAGATAAAATCGAAAAAGTGAAGGAAATTGTGCGTGAGAACCGTTCGATTATTCGAGATAACCACCGCACAAAGAATGGTAGATGTCTGTGCTTATGTCTGCCACGACTAATCTACGAAAATGCCTAAATCAAATATTTTATAATGCATTTTCTTCTAAGTTTCTACACTTGTGTGTTTTATTTCTTTTAAAAATGTTAGAGGGAAACAATTATTCCAAACTGTCTGATAGAGGTACCCCGGGTTTAACCCCACTCCTGCAAAATAATAATCAAGCTAGTCTTCCTGATTGTTTAGCTCTTGATAGAGAGTATGTAACTCTCTATCTTTCCTCCATTAGTAAAATTAAACTCGCCCTTATAGAATGTATAATTTTATTGATTACGTCCTGCTGTGCTCATGATGAAGGGTTTGTATCCGTCTGTTAATGTCTCTCTCTCTCTTATTGCTAAAACTAAGTTCACACATATCGAGTGGCCACTTACCTGACAAAGAGAGAACACCTTGATGCGTCTTTTCGCCGATTTTGTTTTTGATGACTACCTTGTAGGCACCAGCATCTTCCAGTTTAAGAGATTTTTTCTCCAAACGATATTTCTCCTAAAATGCAGAAAATTCGATGAGAGAATTGAGGTGACTGTTAATTAAGTAGTTACTGCTTCTCGAGTGAGATAGGCTAAAGGAGTTCTACGTCCATTACAACAGGATGGGAAGTATACTAAGTATATCGTACTACTTGTAGCAACAAAGAAATGCTCATCTGAGACCCCTTAAAATGTATGTAATATAATGGTCAATAAGTCCGATTTTAACATACAGATGTCGCTTCTAACAAAAAATCGGCTTTGTTTTTAGAAACGTGTAATTTTCAAATGACGTCTACCAAAATTTCATATTATTTCGATCATTTGCATTTGAGTTTAGTGACGCTGCTTTTGTTTTCTTGTATGCAGTGGGGCATAACAAATATTTCGTCTTGATTAATCAATGTTTTCTTTATGGATAAAATACCATTGAAGCCTATTAATGTTTTGAAAAGTGTTATAGAGTGACCTTACTATCAACAAACATTTGCCGATGGTTTACTGATTTTAAACGATGTTGTACAACACCGCTAATGCAGTATACTCGTATGCACTATTTTGCATGAATATTTCGGCATGAGAGAAATTTATTCCGGATGGGTGGCGCGTTTGCTAGCAATGGAAGAAAGACATTAGCTTGTTATTGATTCGAAGTGCTTTTTGAAGTAGTTTAAACATAAATAAAAAAGTATGTTCTCAAACGATGTGCGACAATAATCCGTCAGTAGACTCTTGAATTGAAACGACAGAGTAAGAATAAAATGGTGAAAGCCGGGTAAAGTAAATATGGCATCCATATTCTGAGGTTCGCATGATATTGCATTCATCAATTAGCTTGCGAATATTATAGGGCATTTGAAGAAATGACGAAGAAAATAGACAAGACAAGATAATTTATTTTGTCCCATGTCAAAGGTTACAGTGACAGTGACATAATTGCATGAGTGGACATTTGAATTTCCACCGCGTTTTCCATTTCCACACATTATTATTGCAAATCCCGAAGAAATGCTGCGGGCAAAAAGTTCGAATCAGACAATTAAGTGAATTTCTTGACAAATCCTTCTGTATGACATAGATTCACATTCGATATTCATTGAGCTTACACGCATTCTATTTTTGGGCTCGTTAATTTCAGCTTGTCTATCTGAAGCTTGTTCTAAGAACTGAATCCGTCTCTAGAAAATTGGTCATCATTCAGTATTTTTCAATAATTCTACTAATTATTGGATAATTAAACAAAAATGTGCAGATTTTTAAAAGAACCATTCCAATTATATTCTCATTTTCGATATGTTATATGATAGAAGAAAGTACGTCTTCCTCTTTTTTCTTATGTGGCGACTAGAATAGAAAATAATTCCAAACGCTTCTCTCTTCTGCGCTTCTTCTCCAAGTTTCTCTTCCCACGCCAAGTTTCGATAGTAGTTGAAAAACCTAACCTTCCAATGGAATTTTGGTCGCCCTCTTTTGCGTCGTCCATTAAGTTCGTTGTCGAAAACTTGTCGTGCAGCAGCATTTGGGTCAATTCGTACAACATGATCCAATCAACGCAGTCGCTATGTATTGATGCGCTTTACTACGTCGATATCGGTATATACATAGTTCATACAGCTCTTTGTTCATGCGGCGTCGATACTCTCCGTTAATGAAGGCGAGTTCATATATTTTCCGATGCATTTTCTTCTCGAAGACTCTCAGCACTGATTCATTCGCTAGTGTCATAACCATGGATTCTGCGCTATACTACAAAATAGCTAAAGTCCATGTTTGCTTTAGTCGGATTCTTGTTTCTCGAAAGAGGGATTTATCATTGAATAGCTTGCTTAGCCCATAGTAACATCTGTTAGCAAACAGTACCCTGCCCTTTATCTCGATGCTGACATCATTCGTTTTGTTTACAACGCAACCAAGAGAGATAAATTCACCATAGTTATCAAAATCATAGTTATCAACGTTCACCTAGCATTCCAAGCGAGCAGACTCTTTGTTCTTTGACCTTTTGTAAGTTTGTTTTGTCCTCATTTACCGCTAGATCCATTTTTGCCAGCTACTTCTCAATGCTTGAGAAGGCTGCAGTAACATCACGCAGTTTTCTGCTAATAAGGTTTGTATCGTCTGCATGCGCGAGTACTCGTATATGACTTTTGTCAATGATGGTATCAGTCGTGTTAACTGCAGCTTTTCTTATACTCATCTCCAACAGTATGTTCAAGAAATCGCACGATAGGCTGTAGCCCTGTCTAAGTCTTCGTTTGGTGTAAAAAGGCTTGGCATGATTTTTGTCTATTTTTAATGAAGACTTCGTGCCAAGCAGCATTGTCCTACAAAGACGTATAAGCTTTATAGGAATTCCAAATTCGGACATAGTCTCATGTAGTTTTCCTCGTATCGAACTGTCGAAAGCGACTTCATAATCGATGTAAAGATGGTACGTGTTGATCTGTTTTCTTGGATCTTCTCCAAAATTTGCCGTAGTGTGAATATCTGGTCAGTTGTTGATTTGTCAGGTCTAAAGCCACGCTGATAAGGACCAATCAGGTCGGTTAGAACCGTCTTTAGTCTTTCTCATATCACATTCGACAGTAGCTTATAAGCAATGGGTAAAAGACCGATACTGCGATATTTTTTTTTAAAAACTTTAATTGCCTTTTTTGAACACAGGACATAGTACACTCAAATTCCAATCATCGGTCATGCGTTCTTCGAGTCAAACCGTATTTAGGAGCTGATGCATGTCGTTTATAAGCTCATTGCCGTCGGCTTCAAACAGCTCAGCGCCCGTAACTTTGTTGTGTTTTAGTTGCAATACTGTTATTCAGCCCTCGTTTTGTCTTGGAACTGCGCAATTGATGGCAACGTCGGTAATTCGACTGATTTCTGCACTTGTGCCACCATCCGGAACTAGGAGCTTGTAAAAGTTTTCTCTCCATAATTACAGCACACTGTGAGTATCTGTGACCAGATTTCCGTGACTGCCCTTATAGCAGGGAAGCCCTGCTCCATACTCTTTACTTTTAATTTTTTGGTAGTATTTTCGGGCTTCACCTTTATCCCTGTATAATAAGATATATCCTTCCTCCCGCTCCTTCCACAATCGTTTCTTTCTCTTCTCTTTTCTAAATGATGTAGCTAATTCGAGAGGAGTGCCAGGAGACGTTCTTAGGTTCATGGCTATGTCTACTTTGTCCGATATCTATGTAATAAAGCATAGCTTAATGGGTACCATTCTGCATAAGTTGAAATTTCTTAAGAAAATTCAGAATTCTTCATACATACAAATTCTTAAGAAAATTCGTATGCAGAACAGCTCAGTTTTATTGAGTACATTTTCCGGTATCTGTCTTTGCATCCTCAGAAATACTCTAATCAGTATTTATTCAATACCTGGCCCTTAAAAATTCTAGTCAGAGAATCCTATATCTATATATGGAGATTATATAAATTTTGTATGAAACTGGCACGTTGAGAAGATATTTACGATATTCACTCCATCCGTTATGTGTAACTTTAGGGAGAAATATGTTCATGATAATCTGCTTCCCTCCCTCCTATATCTATACTTACACCTTCAACAATAATGGCTGTATTAGCGTCTGGTTTAATCTCCTTGCCATCCTTGTACCAAATTGCTTCCGGTTTGGGTATACCATGAGCAATGACTTCGTATTTAAGTGGAACCGACTCGTAACTGTGCTGTTCAAAGATATCCACATGATCTATTTCAGGTTGAGCTAAAGATTAATAAAACACAATATTAGTAAATCTATTTTCAATTCCTTATTCATTATAACACCAGAGACTTACTCAATATATTTACTTGACATTTGGATACACTTTCGCCCACTAAGTTTTTGGCTCTAATTTCATAGGTGCCCGTGTCCGAGGTCTTGCATAAATTCAAAGTCAAATTGTACTCCTCATAACGCTTCGAGTCATGGATGATCTTCAAACGAGCATCGGCCGAGCATTCTTGACCATCTTTGTACCATTTGACGGTAGCCTCAGGTTCAGAATAGATTTCAGTTTCCAAAGTTAATGTTTTGCCCTCTTCTACTTCAATGTCCTTCAATTGCTTCTTGATCTTGGGTTTGCCTAAAGAATTCCGGAAAAATGGTTAGCATTTCGAATTATTTATGGGATACAGAGGTCCAAAACATCTCAATAGATTTTTCTTTTAAGGGAACTGAATGAAGGGGTAGTCTAAAATTTACCTATAATCTTCTTGAAAAAAAGTTGTTTGTTTGATGGCAGTGAAAAAAATAAAAAATTGAATAGTGTTGCAAAACTTTAAGTTTTAGGAGGAATAGAGGTAAATTATGGAAGAATTTCGACTTTTTTATTTCCCTGATTTACTGAATGTCTACTATGATTTAATGGGTCTAACAAATAGCGTATCGGCTAGCCTATTGGATTTTGCTTGTCACGGACAAAAGATTCATGACCGAACTCCGGATGAATGCCATTTTTCCTCACATCATTAAAAATTTTTTTATATAGAAATTCTGTCTTCTTCAATGTAAGTTTATGGAGGTTTTGTCTAGACAAAAGCCAATAATCCCCATAAATATATATGTATAAAAGCCTTAACTCAAATCTTTCGAAACGTAATCTATAATTGATTATTGCAGAATACTTCGTGATAGATATTTAACTAAAGTTTCAAATAGATTGCACAAATATAAAACAAAAAACCTTGAATCATTTCCACAATTTTTGGAAAGGGGGAAAAACAATTCTTATACGTTGCTGCAGAAAAAAGAAAGAAATTGTATAGCTAACCTTCGTGCCATAGGCGGACGGACCCGTTGCTGCAAATATGAAAACTTAAGACTTCGATTGTTGTAAAGTAAAGATTATGTATATTTAAGCAAATTTAAAACGTTGCGATCCAACAATCTGAATTTCTTGTTTGAAATATTTTTCTGTCTATCCTTACTGCATAAGTTATTCATAATTTTCAGACACCATTTGTTGGAATATTTGATTTCGGTAAACGAAAAATATTCATACTAATCACATTGCAACAGTTTAAACTGTGGCCAAAAGTACATTTCAAAGATCTTTTTGCACGTCAATGATGATCCGAAGTTGCTTAAATCAAGGGCATATGATTATGACATCGAAACCAAAGCCCAATCGTCCCAATGGAATAGTTCAGGAGAGCCAAGACTAAAAAAGCACGTCAAGTTCGATCAAATGTCAAGGCTTTGCTCACTGTTTTCTTCGATTATCACGGCGTAGTACATCAGGAGTTCTTCCCACAAGAAGTTATGCGCCGTTTGCGTGAAGCAATGCGTAAAGAACGCCCGGAATTGTGGAAAAAATTCATGGCTTCTGCATCATGGTAATGCACCTGCTCACTCATCTTTGCTCGTGAGAGATTATTTGACCAAAAACAACACCGCCTCAACCATCGTATTCACCAGATTTTACAGCAATTTCAACTGCAATTTTGTTGGTGATATTTTTGCCAATTGTGCACAAACAAAGAGTTCTTTTATCCATTAACCGCTTGACAGGTCAGAACACTTCGATAATATAGGATGGCGGTCAAATCGTGCTACAAACGCAATGCCAATGTCAATGGAGACCATTATTTAAAGTTTTTTCACCCAGAAGTGCGGCGAAGACATATCCGTTTCAACGGCATTTGATTCTAGCAAGATGGATCAACTGCACACATACTCAGGCCGGTTTTGGTGGAGCTCCAACGAAAAATTTCCAAACAAAATAATGTCTAGAAACTCCATTTTCTGCTGACCTCCAATGTTACCTGACCTGACTGCACCTGAGTTTTTTTTATGGGATTATGCCAAGCAAGATGTGTATAAAGCGAAACCAAGGAATTTTACTGAATTGAAGCAGTCATTAAAACAATAATTCAACCCTTCAGGCCGCAATGAATGATTTTGTGATCAGTCGTCGCATATACGTGAATGAGCATGGAGGTCATTTACGGTTTATCATTTTCAAAACCAATTATTTAGGTAAAATAAAATTGAATTTTCTATACAATAAAAACAAAATTAAATAAATTGATTAAAAAAAAGTTACTTGAATTTCTTATTGTATCACAATTGGTGCGTCACCTTGTACTTTTAAAACACGGCATACACATATCTTTCAACAATCTTGGACATTCTTTTTAGGAACTTTGTTCGAACTTTTTCGACCATTATCCTTCATTTGTAAAAAGAAAGGAAGGAAGGATTCTTCCAATAAAAGTAAAACAAGGAATAGACCTCTGAAACCACTTTTAAAGTATATTACCTAGGTATTTCAGGGAAATTTCAGCAAACGGCAACTAAGGCATTTGTTTTAAGTACTTTATTCACCTCTTTGCCCACTGTGCAAATGTTACAGATTATATAACATACGCAAACACTTTCCTCAATGTCTAAAGCATTCAATAAAACTTCTCGGATTTATTTAAATTCATGCAACCTGTAAAACCTGCTTTAGTATTATTTTGTGTAAAAGTTAAACATTTGCGAAAGTATTCAATCTGTTCTCTTGTTTTCCTATTCCGACCCAAAATATCAATTTTTTTTTTCAAAGAAAGCTTCACCTTTAAAAGGTCATAACTACTTTTTACTAGCTTTATGAAACACCTTAGAAATTATGAAACACCTTAGATTATACCTATACTATGACTATACTATGCAAAAGTGTACATAAACTGTTTCTACTTACAATTCACTGTGACAATACATTCGTTTTGCAGCTTGCCGTAGTCATTCATAATGACCACACTGTACGTGCCCTGCAGAGCGGTGGTAACCTCTTTCATTATCAACTTGTAGTCGCCACCATCCTCCTGACGCCTGAATTCGTTGCGTTTCTCATCGATCTCTATGCCATCGATGAACCATTTGATACCGGGTTTGGGATAGGCATCCACCGCAACATTGAGTGTAACATCCGTATCACCTTCAGTGACAGTGATGTTCTTGAGGCTACTCCTCATCTCAGGTGTGCATTTGATTAGCAAGTTAGTTTTGCAGGTTGAGGATCCATGTTCGTTTTCAGCCTTGACCGAATACTCGGCAGCATCGACTCTGGTCACACCGGTGATCTTCAGAGTGTAGGCATTGCCATCACAGGACACAGAGTATTTGTTGTTGTTCATATTGATTTCTTTACCATCCTGATACCACGTCAACTTGGGCTCGGGGAAGGCATCGATGCGGCAAGTCATGATGACGGTTTCTTTCTCACCATGGACGTATTCCTCTTCTAGGGTCTTGACAAACACCGGCTTCGAGTGGACAGTACAGTTCCAGTACTCCGATGTTTGACTCAAATCATTTGTTGCCCTCAAGGAGTAATTGCCAGCTTGGGACAATTTAATTTCCTGAATTTCAATATGTATCTTTTCGGTACTCCTGCCAATTGATGAGGAAGAGATTTTGACGTTCTTCTCTTGGGTTACATCTTTACCATTTTGGGTCAGATTCAAAGTGGGTGCAGGAGAGCCCTCAACTTCCACTTCAATTCTGACCGTTTCATTCACGTGGCACACGATATCGTCGACATGCTTAATCTTAGGTGGAGCCTTGACTACCAAATTGATGGTCGAAGTGTCCTCACCCAACTCATTCATGGCATGTATGGTATAGAGACCGGCATCATCGGTGGTGGCATTCTTGATCAGCAGCGACATGCTCTCATCACTCTCATACAAGAACTTGTGGCGCTCGTCCATCTCAACGACTTCTCCCTCGTGTTTAACCTGCACTGCAGGTTTGGGGAAACCTTTGCATTGCATTTCCAAAATGGCAGTACCTCCTACATGAGTGTTGGCTTCCCGGTGCTCAACAACAAGGGTGGGCTTTTCAGGTTCTCTGTATAGAGTTTGAACCGCACCTTGCACCGAAAGTTCAGCACTGCAGGAGATATTACCAGTAGTGGTTTGGGCAACGCAAGTGTAAATGCCGGCATCTTCAGGCTTAACATGCTGGAACACCAAAGCGAGTGAATCTTCGTCTTCGCCAAACAAAACTTTGAAACGTTCTTCGGGATCGAACTCGACTCCGTTACGTTTCCAGGTGAAGAAAGCTTTTTCGCCGGGTTGTAAAATTTGGCCAGCCAAAGAGCCGAAGGGATTCTTGTCCTCTGGAATGTGAAAGAAAATATGAAAAATTTATAAAACATATTTGGCAAAATATTGAATGAGCGGCAGCGTGTTACTAACCCACTGTAGTGACTTGAGCTTCACAAAAGGCTTCACCGTATTTATTGATGGCCTTGCACATATAAGTGCCGGCATCTTCCTTAAGCACTTCGTTGATTACCAATTCATAGTAACCCAAATAATCTTTTTCACGTACGATGACAATACGATCAGATTCCAATACTTCTTGGCCATCCTTGAAACTGCAAAAGAATTAAAAAGATTATAGCGTTGCAGACAGAGTTCGTATTGACTCGCCCTGTGCGATTCACAACTCGGAGCTAAGAGCAGCACTAGAAGACAGTTGCTTCACGGTTCGCGGGGCAATTCACCGAAAGGTAGAAAATAATGCTCGATCTGAGGGTCATCACAAAACCTTTTTGACTCTCCTTTTGCAAATTAGCTCGCAATTGGGGAACGTGCTCGCATATCAAAAGCATCGGCGGTACGTTTTATAGTCTTAACTCGCACATCAGGTGCCGTTTTTGGAGGCAAGTCAAAAAAAAAAAAAAAAAGAAAATAGCTAAAATACAAAAACGTCTTATCTCGAAGAAGCATTTCGTCACTAAAATAACCAAATTTTCTAAGCTTCTTTGAGAAAATTGGTAGTCATCACATGACGTCAAAAAATAGTTTTTTTAAATGGAGCATCCAAATGCGAAAATTGTGTATATTTCCGAGGAGACAGTTTTATGTGATAATAAATGCATATAAAACGAATAGTCCAATCCTCAAAATAACCAGTTTTTGTAAAGTCTTTTGAGAAAGTGGAGCCAATTATATTACAGTGAAAATATTAAAAGTTTGCATAATGAGAAGATCGATTGTACGCAAATTGAGAGCCCGAATCAGATATACTAAAATTCATATTTTATAGTTTTGGATTTAATTCCTCTTTAATTTCAATTATTCTCTGAACTATGGATAACCATTTAGAATAAGAATTTGCCTAAATGTGGAAAATGAAGCGCCCAATCGCCAAAATATACAACTTTTCGTATTTCCTAAGGGGTTCGAAGGACGTCATAATAGGGTTATTTGAAAAAATAAACGAATATACCTATAGTTGCTATAATCCAAACATGTTTATAATTCTGAAGCACCAGATCTTATCATCAAAACTTTAACTTTGGAGTTTTTGACACAGTACTGCTAAACCGTTAATACGACTAAATAAATAATTAAATTTTCAGGTCAAAGAGATCTTAAGTGTAGAAGATAGTAGAAAAACTGATAGAGATCTGGAAAATTTAGATGCAACTGCAGCTACCGACTACTCTCTATATAAAGTAATAAAGCGTACGATCCCCCTATTTGAACCATACAGAATACATGGGCTAAAAGTGATTCTAAAAAAGCTGAAACTTTCACAAAACATATGGTGAAAGTGTTCGTACCTAATAAACAACATGGTAATGACACTTTTTTAAATGAGCTGCACAACTTTCTAAATGAAGATTACCAGATGGACTTGCCTATTACACAAATTACCACCTGCGAAGTTAAAAATATATTTGCTGATTTAAAGGACCGAAAAGCTCCGGGATACGACTTGATCACTGCTAAAGTCTTAAGAGAATTGCCTCAGGAAGGTTTACAGCTTCTAACAAGAATATACAATGCAATCATTTTAAAGTTGCACATTCCGCCACAATGGAAAATATCTCAGGTGAAAATGATACGAAAACCAGGAAAACCACCTGAAGAAACCTCCTCTTATAGGCCCATAAGCCTCCTACCTATACCATCAAAAGTCCTCAAAATTTTATTTCTCCGAAGATTAAACCTCATAATAGAGTCAAAAAAACTAATACCTGATCACCAATTTGGTTTTAGACAGGGACATGGGACGATTGAACAGGTTCATAGATTAGTTGAACTGATAAATAAATCTTTCGACACGAAAAAGTATTGCAATGCGGCATTTCTGGACATTTCACAAGCCTTTGATAGGGTATGGCACGAAGGTTTATTATTCAAATTCAGGAAAATGTTACCCACGAATTTCTTCATTTTTCTGAAATCTTATTTATCTGAACGAACCTTTTTTTGTTAAACACGGCGAAGACATGTCTGACATGCTTAAATCGTATGCGGGAGTACCTCAGGGCAGCATTATTGGTCCTACCTTATATCTGATTTTCACTTGGGATCTACCCACAGAAGAAGGGACTCTTATCGGAACGTTTGCAGACGATACAGCTGTTCTTGCCACTGACGTCAACCCGGATCAAGCATCTAGAAAACTGCAAAATCATCTCGATACCATAACAAAATGGCTGCAGAAATGGAGAATAAAGGCAAACGAAACGAAATCGGTTCAGGTAACGTTTACACTTCGGAGAGGATGTTGCCCTCCCGTGTCTATTAATAATGTTGAAATACCCCAAACAAATGATGCAAAGTATCTAGGCATTTATTTGGACAGAACACTAACTTGGAGAAAGCTTATATTTACAAAAAGACTGGCATTGGGGCTCAAACTAAGACCCTTAAATTGGCTTTTGAATGGCAAATCCAAATTATCCCTAGACAACAAATTAAAAATCTATAAATGCGTCTTAAAGCCCGTATGGACATATGGAATCCAGTTATGGGAAATATTACAACGCTTTCAATCCAAAGTACTGCGAACCATTACCGGTGCACCCAGATACTTCTCGAACAAACAATTGCATAGAGAATTGAAAACACCCTTCATTAAGGAAGAAGTCCAAAAATACTCCGTTAGATACATGAATCGTATTCAACAGCATCCGAATCAGCTGGCGTCCAATCTGATGAACGAAACGCCATTATTTACCAGACTAAGGAGGAGAACCACACAGGACCTGGCTACTCAGGACGAATATAGCAGTAGGGACACTCAAGGAAGTGTTCCCGCATAAAAATAAAATATTAGTATATAAGTAGTATGTAGGCCAATGTAAATATTAATGAATGTCCAAGGACAGATTGTAATAAACCCAGAATTAAAAAAAAAAAAAAAAATTTCAGGTGGGGTCTCTTCCAGCTTTTGAAAAAGTGAAACCCATTATTATGTGGGGAAAATATTGAAAGATCGCGTAATGAAAGGATTGATAGTAAGCAAATTGGGAGACCGAACCAGATATATCTAAATTCATATTTTATATGCTTGGTTTTAGTTCCATGTCTAGGTTCCTGCCTCTCAAGTATTTGAGATATGAACACACATTTAGAGGAAGAATTTGTTTAAATCTGAGAAATGAAGAGCTCAATCGCCAAAATATCTAACTTTTTGTATTGCCTAAGGGGTTTGAAGGACATCATAGGGTTATTTGAAAAAAATCACCGAATATGATCGCTATAATATAATACAAACATGTTTATAATTCTGAAGCAGTGGGTCTTATCAACAACATTTTGACTTTGGAGTTTTTGACATAGTACTGCTAAACTATTAATAAGACTAAATAAATAATCAAATCTTTGGGATCTCTACAAGCTGAAACCTATTATTTTGTGGTGAAAATATTAAAAGGTCGCATAATGAGAGGATTGATAGTAAGCAAATTGGGAGCCAGAGCCAGATATACCCAAATTCATATTTTATATTCTTGGCTTTAGTCCCGAGTCTCGATTCCTGCCTCCCAAGTATTTGAGTTATGAATAAACATTTCGAGAAAGAATTTGTCTATGTCTGGGAAATTGAACGGTCTAAATGTAAAACTTTTCGTATTCTCAAAGTTTTGAGACCGTTAAAAGCATATTTATGAAGTGGGGTCCAATCAACAAAATAACTTCATTTTGGCTTCAAAGTGCTGCCAAATCGCTAATGAGACCTAATATTCAAAGAAAACACTCAATAAGAAAAATAACTCAGTTTCGGACAGGGATTTCTTCCAATGACTACATTTCTATGGTGGGAAGCATAATTATTATGCCTTCTGCCTTCTTTGGAGGCCAAATTTAGTTGTTGTGTTATTTCCCATAGTAGATGCTTATTTTGATATGTGGATGCTTTATAAGTTTCTCTTTTTCTCATTTTAGCGGTATAAATAAGCAAGTCATAAAGTTTTAATACTGATAAGTTACGTTTCCAATTTATGGAGGTATTTGTAGTTTAGTGATTTTTCATTTGCAAATTCTTTTTCAATATATTTTTAAAAGCCACATGCAGGATTGCAGTATTTTCTGGCCGAAAATTCGACATTTTTTCAATTGGATTTCTTATTCACCGACTTTTTGAATTTTGTGCCCCACCCGTTATTTAAACCTCTTAAAAGCGATTCGTACGGGTAGATTTAGATGCCCGTTTATGCATTTTTAATTTCACGAGACAATGTTCGGCAACCGAATCTTCTGGTTCCGATACAGACTTCCAATTTGCTAGCCAGTTCACGAGATGATTGTAAAAAGTATTTAGTCATGGTCATCGAATCTCGTAATGGTTCTCCTCAGAACATTTTGTCGATCATGTGCCCCGATAATGGATTTTTTTTATTTTTTAGCTTAAGCCTCGTGACGAAAGCCAAACAGTTTTCAGCCGCGGTACTCAATATCTGATCGCTGGGAGTCGCCGAAAGTAAAAAAATCATGCAATCGTAGCTCTAAATTCTTTCGTGGTGGTTCTTGTCTCGTAAACCCGGTTTATGGTCCCAGTATGTGGACCGAAAGTAAGAAAAAATCATTCAATCCCAGCTCTAAATTCTTTCGTGGTGGTTCTTGTCTCGTAAACCCGGTTTACAATCTGTTCGCAGCTAACTTGCGGTCCGTGAGTAGAAAACCAATGTTTCTTTATCCGTCGCACCTTCCATTTTTGGTTCCGGCTCCAAGAAACGAGCCAAAGCGATGATGCCTAGCTCCAAGCCAGAAAAAGCGCTCAGTCGTGGCTCCAAATTCTTTTATGGCGGCTCCCGCCCCGCAAACACTGGTTACAGCCAGCTTTCTCTCGGATCGCAAGTAAATGTAAATATTATTTAGTCAAGATGTCGATGCCGGCTCTACAATTGCAAACCAATTCGCAAGAGCCAAACTTCTTCAACCATAACTCCAGCATCTCATTCAGGTTCTTACATTACAAACCATTTCGAGAGGCAAGAGACAGCAATATTCTGCAGTGGCTTTTAATTTTTTCATGGAGCAGGGTTTACAATATGAGAGTTAACCAACTTGCTGATAACCGGTACTGATCATCTGCAGCTCTAAGCATCGCTCACAAGTCAATACTAATTCTGGTTTAATTTCGAAACGTTTTCTGTTGTTCGCACTTACAAATGAACGCTGGGCTTTGGATCACCCATAATTTTAATCAAGAAGCGGAACATGGTATTCTCCAGCATTTCTGCATCCTTAAGACTGACCAGAAAGACTGGTGGCACATTAGTTTTGCTTTCATCATGGCCAGCGGCTGAAAAAAAAGAGAACAGCAAATGTCAGCTTTAAACTGAAGCAGTGTATGATATTTTACAAATCCTTACTTTGACCTACGGCCAATTGGGCGGTACAGGTAGTTACCTCAGCACCGGTGGTAGCCTTGGCAGTATAGGCGCCAGAGTCGCGTTCGCTGCAAATAAATATCACATGAACCGTTATAGGATACAATTGAAACTTAATGCCCTTTAGCTCGTTACCTGCAGTTTTTAATGTCCAAACGATATGAACTCATGGGAACTTCAGTTTGTATTATGCGATCGGCTAAAACGTCATCCAACGGTTTGTTGTCTTTCAACCAAACTACTAAGCCTGGTTTCTCTTTGTACTCTATCTCAAAATGAGCGGGTTCGCCAGCTAAAATTGATCGACGGGGGGAAAGCAAAAAGACAAAAAAAAAACCATTAGATCAGGTCCGCAACACGGATGGTCATGATCTCTACTGCACTACAGCACTACTTTCTTGTCTTTGTATAGGAAAGAGAAAAATGTAGAGTTTGTTCTTTTTTTTTCTTTTTTTTTTTTTTTGTTAACCACTTACGTTGAACCTGCACGCATCTTAGCATACGGATGACGACAGGTTTCTCTATCGATTTGGGTGCACGACCCTCCATCATTAAGGATGTGGTGGAGCGTGCTCCGGTGGTTCTAATAGATGTAGCGGATAGACGGGAATAAGGACGATCTCCTAAGTGACTTTCTGGGCGTAGTGTACTTGTGCTGCCAACTAAAACATTTCTTGGTGGCTTTAGTGCATCTACATCAGCGATACTATCGTAAGAGGTTCCTCTCGAGAAATCGCGTGGTCTACTGCCTGCGATATCGATACCGATTTCAGGATCGAACGGACAATAGACCACGCCATCAATCAATCAATCAATCACACACATAGCAGCAGTAGCATAAGCACGATCGAGTAGAACATGCCCGAGGTTTGAATGATGCGTATGATGATGACCGTGGTGGAGGTGGTTTTGGTGCATTGGTGATGGTGGAGGTGGTAATGGTGGTGGTAAGATATAGCAGCAAATGTTTATGTGTGTAGCATGAGGGAGGCACCAAAAGTAAAAGGGGAAACAAATGATAGAGAGAGAAAAAAGCTCAATGTTAGATTAAATTTTGAATTTTATTAATTAATGCCTTTTGACAACTCAAATAAATGTGACATTGAAATATTTAGAAATACAAACATACAGGTTATTAATAAACTGCTCGAAAAGATCACATCGGTGGGCATAGAAAACTTTGGAAAGGGTAGAAATTTATGAAAGACGAGGCACACGAGAATTTTTAAATGAGAGATACAGAACAGCTCAAGAATGCACTTACAAATGGAGTCATTAAGGCTCTTGCATATCACAAAAATCAATTCGAAAGGTAAGGGTATTGTGACGGAAGACAAAAAGAAACGTTGCAACACAAACACAGACGACTGGAAATTCGGGGAGAACTCAGAGAAAATAGAGATATTTTCTAATATCACACCCAAATGGCGAATTTCGATACATCGTATTACGTTGCGTGTTAATTTAGTTAAAAGTGGAAGAAATTTCACGTAATGAATTTACCTATGCATTCATTCATGCTAGTATGTTATCAAATTTTTATATTGGCAAGTTGTCAAGATGTCAGGATGTCAAGATATAAATATATCAAGTTACTGATTTATCCATTTATCAAGATAACAGGATGTGACAATATCAAGTTATTAATATACTCGTATCAAATTATAAAGTTATGCAATTAGCAATTTGTCATTTTATAAATTTGTTCATTTTATCAATTTCAATTTTTGTTTATTTTATAATTTATAAATTCAGAAACAATCAACTTATTAGGTCATCGGTTTATCAAATTACCAATGAAATCCGCTTTTTAAAATATTCAAATATCAAGTTATCGAAATATCAAGTCAAGTTATCACATTATCCGGTTGTAAATAAAGATACCAATTTATATATATATATATCAAGTTATCAAATCGTCAAAATATTAAATTAGCAAAGTTGCCGAGTTATTAAGTTATCCAATTATTAATGTCAAGTTGACAGATTATCTACTTATCGAGTTATAGAGTTATATCTACTTATCGAGTTGGATAGCACTTTGCGTCGGCCATAAAAATCAAACAAAACTCCTTCAGCTCTAGTACGTTTAATTTTGCTGCAATTCGACCTAATTAACAGCGCAACGCACAAATTTATCTTGACACGAACAGGGACTAATGCGACAATCGACACTAAATGTCACACAAATATCGCTTACTGTCGTAACGTCTCCGCGATGACAGCGAGAGATGATCCTCAGTTCTTGCCACACTGTGCTCTCGCGTAGGAGCTCCACTGTACATGGACTCCGCATAGTCATCTTCATAGTCACTCAAACGTGATGGCTCTTCAACAATTTCATAAATTGGGCGTTTGTGCTTAATCGGGGGAGTGAAAATGTGAATAAAATCCCTGGCAGTAGCTTTGTTCACCGTATCCTCGGCATATTTCGTCGAATCTTTGGATTTTAGAACCGATGTCTTAATGGAGCGAATTTTTTTCTTAGCCGTTCGCAGAGAATTGTCAAAGTCTTCCGTCTCATAGATGCCCTCTAGGAAATTAGCTGATTTCATTTCCAAGGCTTCGTTACATACCACAACGCGCGGTATAAGCGTAATGGGCGGTGGAGGAGGTGGGGGCGGGGCTTTGACTATTAGAATCTCAATAGAAGTCTCGTATGAAATGCGCGGTAATGGTTGGAAAAAACCAGGCATGCGTTTATAATGAGGTGGCAGGGGAGGCGGGGGTTGGTCCGAACCATCGTGAAAGCCATCACCACTCTGCTGGATGCTATAGAGGCGATTATTCCATTGCATAAGCGAAGCATTATCTTTAATTGTATAGACATTTTGTTGGCCACCAGAGCCACCACCAGAGGTTTGATCTCCCCCGGTGGCCTGGCGAAAAGATTCCTGGTAGCCAACGATGTCTTTAAGCTGTATGATCTTGTGTTTGGAAATCACATCTTGTGTAGTTGTAATATGTGGGACTACCGCCAGAGATTCAGGCAATAAAGCGGGACTTTGTTCAGGCATTTCGATCTTACCAAGATTCTCGCACGTGCTCTGATCCTTGGCTAAAGAGGTGGATTGCGTTACTTCGGTGGAAGATTTGACGTCGTTGGTAGGAGCGGTTGTCTCTCGGGAAGTAGAAATTCTTTGTTCTACTCGAGAGTTTTCAACTGATTTGGATGTTAAAACGGTTTCTTTGACCTCTGAAGAAGATGTTTTGGGTTGTCTAGATTTTTCAATCTCCTTTACGGACTTTTCTGTGGGTTCGGGAGATTTAACGGGAGAAGTTTTCTTTTCAGGAGATTTCTTTTTAGCAATCTCGACTTTAGACGACTCTTCCTTAATTTTGATTTCCTGTGGTCTCACAGAATCGATTTTAGGCTCAGGGGATTTGGGAGTTTCTTTGGCCTCTGTGTGCTTGGGTTTAACAAGAGCAGTTTCTGCTGTGGAGAGATTTTCCTTGAAGTGAGTTTCTTGGGATATAGTTTTCGGTGTGACCGGTTTCTTGTGGTGTTCTTTGGACGGGGATTCTTTTGTAGCAGCTGCAATAGTTTTGCCTCGAGTTTCTTGGAGTTTAGGCTCAGGCGGTTTAAAGGCTGGTTCCTTGGCGACTGCTTGAGGTGGCTTTGCTGTTTCAGCCTTGGGAGAAGCTTCTTTTGTAACCAATTGAGCTGGTTCCTGTGGTTTAGGCTCCGGTGTTGCCGCTTGAGTAGACTTATTAGATTCGGCTTTGGAAGTAACCTGAGGTTTAGGTTCTGGTGATTTAATGCGTGATTCCTCTGCAAAAGATTTTGCAGGTTTGGGCTCCTCCTTGGAGGCTGCTGGAGTTGAAGTTACCTTTGCTTGGGGGGCCTTGGGCTCCGGCGACTTAACAGGAGACTCCTTTGAGACTGTTTGAATTACTTTTTCTGGAGATTTACGTTCTTTAGGTTCAGGCGATTTTATTTCAGCTACACTTGGTGGAGCTTTTAATGGTTTGCTGGCGACTTCTGTTGAAATTGGAGTTTCCGGGGGTTTAGTATCTATTTTGGTTTCGAGTGATGTAGTGGATGTAGCTTGATTTTTAACTTGAGGTTCCGGTGATTTAACAGGTGATTGTTTGTTTTGTTTGGGTGGAGATTTCTTATTGGGTTCCCTTATCGTTTCTGGACTTGTTACCTTCTTTGATGGTGCCGATTTCACCGGAGACCCTGTGGTGGCTACCGTCTCCCGTAGAGTACCGGTTGCTTCCCTTTTCTCAGTTTTCGTTTCCTGACTAGCTGTGATATCGGAGTGATTCTGCTGTTCCACTATATTATTATTATGGACTACCAACTTTTGTTTTTCCTCTAACGTCTGTGATTCTGTGGTGGTCTTTACGTCCACACCATCCGACTTTTGTGATACTTTGGTCACTACTTCCGATCTTTGTTGTACTTCCGATTGCTGAGTGCTCTCTCGATTGCTAACTACTGATTTCTGTACAGATTTATAACTTTCTAATTTCGTTTTATTGTAACGTTCTATTGATTCCTGTTCTAAGCGCAGCAGCTCCTGGTATTCGGCCTGATAGCGCTCCTTTTGCTCCTTCGTTAGGAAATGGTCTTTAGCTACGTCAGAGGCTTTAACGCTGGTATCCGGATTGTAAGCTTCGGCTTTCTGGGGCAGACCTAACGTGAGGTCTTGCAGGATCTGCGAGGAGTCAATGCGCAAATCATCGGCCTTATGTTCCTGCAAGGTAACTTCCTCGTCAATGTGCGTACAAATTTCTGTAAACCATTTCGATCGCAACTCTTTGTCTTCGTTGTGGGGTTTTAGGCAAATTGGTAGATTATGATTTTCCTTGGTATTTGGTTTGGCGGTAAATTTTATAAGATTCTGATCGGGCACTTCCTCGATCAGGCAATCAAGTATCTTGATAATGTCTTGGAGTACAAATATCGAGCGTTTATCGCTAACCTTGCGAACTTTGCAGATCAAGATGCGTGATTTAAAGAGGAATAGATAACGCTCGTGCGCCTTTTGTTCCTTGTCAATGACAGTCCACCAGTCGTGTAGGAGCAGACGTCCAATCTTACTGATGTTGCCGCGATATCCTTCAATGCTATTCAAAAATGCGCTATCATAGGCACGGCTGGGAACACTAAGCATTAACTCTAAAGCCTTTTGGATATCTTTGATATTTTCTTTTAAGCTCAGTGAGAATTTAAGCAGATCCTGTGAAGTAAAACAAAGTTCGATTTTCGAATTTTTGGTTTTCTATGAACTTGGTTAAGTGTTGGTGGTGGAGTGAGTTACGGGGTGTTGGGTGTTTTCTAAAAAAGCACAAAACTTTCTTAAAGAAAGACACACACAGTGTCTCAGTGTCGGTGGAAATACTGGGTGCTGGGTACTGGTTTCTGTTGGTAGTATATTAACGTTGTGTTTTACAGGTTGTTTTCGGGAAGGGAGTATCAAAAATTGTGGAGTTTCGAAAAAAGGGAGGGTCAGTGTGTTTGTGTTGTATGGCTATTTGTTGATTAAGCTTTAAAGCGTTTTTTCTACGACAGTTTAGTATTACTTTGTGGATAAATGTGAAAGTGAACGAATGCTTTGTTATGGAAGTGAGCAGAATTTCTGTAATTTCCCAAATGTTTATTTGAAAATATATGTATGTATCGATCCAATGTTGTACTAAATACGATATTTGACATGTTGTTGATGTAATACAATCTACTGTAGGTATACTCATGTATGTTGTATGTATGTTTGTCTAACTTCTTTTACAAATTGTATAGTAAAAATATAATCTCTCCAATGGCATCAGTTGGTACTAACCTTTAATAAGAGATGATAATCGTTAATTCGTTGTATGGGCAATTTAAGATGTTCACTTAATGATTTCTCGTCGTTATATTTATTCGAAATTTCCTAAAATAGAAAAAATATCGATTAATTTTTAAGTAAATTTCAGGAGATTTGAGATTTTAGGGCACATCGTATGAAATTCTGCTTCAAATGTCATATTAGATGCAGTATAAAGATGGTGGGATTATGTGGATGCTGTGCGTAAAAGAGTAAATGTTCTCAAGAAAGTC
>JAHXMU010000641.1:35233-58804 GCA_019455685.1 Philornis downsi | reverse complement strand
TATTGTTATTTAAGCGCGATTTCAAAATTTCATATACTTTGAATGTTATAACAGATTCTCGTAATAGCGATTTTTTTAAAAACTTGTAATATCTCAATACAGAAAATTTTTAGTTAATTCGTCTTTCTTTATAAGCACAGATATATTTTAGTAGGTTCACTTGTTTGTCTAGTTTTTTTTTCTGAACCAAATTTTGCAAAGAAAAAAAAAACGAAAATGAAATTGAGTTTGTATAAACAAAAAAAAAAAATTCCAACACGTAGACCGAAGATAAGTGAATGGTGACGTAGAGCACGACGAAGTTGTTAATTGCGAAATCAACAACAAAATAATATTGTTTGAAAGCCGCTGGCTTTTTCTCAACACAAATAAAGAAAATACATTTCACGAATATTTTTCATACATTAATGTTTGTGATGTTTTTCGAGTCTATGCAATAAAAAAGAAATTCTCATCAAGTTAAGAGTTTCACATTTACAAAACTTTATAAACTTTTCTCTCAGGATACTGCATCCTTGCAATGTAGTATTGACCGTCCCATCTGCCTGGGGTCTCCGCACCAGCAGATATGTAAAAATATCCAGTCTGTACTCTTTTACCACAAGGCCACCAATCCCGTTAAGTATGGTGTATAAATCACAATTTGGTAGTAGTTTTGCTTTTGCTTTGCTACGCAGCTCCAACCGGTGAGATTGGCCGGTAGCGTGGAACTGAATTTCTGCCTGGTCATTTGCTCTAGCAACCCCAGTGGGAGCATCACGCGGGTTGTGGTTGATACCAAAGTCGCTGGTAGAGACTTTGTGCTCGAATGTGGAGTTGCATTGCAACCGGGTGCTACAGACCCATAGAGTAGCAGAGGTGATAAGATAGGCCTCATCTTTGCCAATGGGGATTATGTTCCATACTAGCTTAATTAATTGGTGTCTCCTGGCTGCGAAGAAAGGACTGACAATTGCGGTAGTACCAAAATTGTCAGCCCCTTTTCCTAGATAGTCTAAGTCTTACTTGGCTATCCCAAGGGGGGTGCTGGCAATCCCATTGTAATATGCCCAGTGCGTCGCATACCATGGGTAAGGCCTTCACGGCGAGATTCACGTAAAACTCTCGTGGACTTCTGTTCTCTTATTTGATTTATTTCCAATCGTCGCTTCTTTATTGTTCGCTTATGTGATCCATTTGCCATCGCCAGTTAGCAACCGCATTGGTTTTCATTGCTTTTTTATGTGAAACAATTTTCCATCTGCAGCCAGCATCAGCTTCAAAGATAGATCTATTTCATGCGATAAATTATGTGGTACTGATACATTGAACTACTTTTTAAGGCCAGCTTAATGCAAATGGTTTCAAACGGTTTTTTGATTAATTATCAGTTACCAGACAATAGAACAAGTGCTCACATTCCAGTGTGACCAGACGATTTTCATAATTCTAACTACATTTTCTTAAATTGTCTACAAAAGTGTGCCTCGTTTTTGACGTTCATATCACCAAAACAGAACCATTGAAACCACCCCATTCAATGGTCTATTAGGTCCATATATAGCATAAACTTATTTGGCCATCTGCCCCGTCTTTTCATTTTGGTTGCAGTGATACTAAAAAATGTACTGAATTTTTTTTCTTTTTTTTTTTTTTTGATTTTAGGTTCCCGCAACGCAAGATCACTGAAAGCACATGTTCAGACAACCACAGCCAGGGGTCCTACACCACGATCAGGCAAGAACAAATAGATCTTGGGAGCCCTGATCTCTCGTGCTACCAGAAAATAAAAACCCCCTGGTCAGGGTTTCGAAGACAAAAACTGCTCCAGTTTCGCCACATCATACATCGCATGGAACTGGTCGTCCATCGTACACGCTTGCACGAAACACAGACATGCACCTGCAACAGGTTGCAGCTACACGCCCTTGTACTATGCAAACACATACAGGTAAGGGAAGAGAAGCTCGAAGTGTTAACAACTTCACGCTGCTATAGCAATTAAATGGCTAATGACAGTGCCCTCATTTTTTAACAAGCATCAGTTTATTATGTTGTCTACAAGCCTGTGGAAACATATCGTTTTACATCGCAGTTAAAAAAGTTATCGAAAAGGTATTCAAACGTCACAGCGTTTTTGCTTTGTATTTGGCTGGAAAATCGCAACCAGGTGTTTTTAATGGGTTACGACATTTATACGTTACAATGATACTGATAGCATCAAAAATGAAAAAAAAAGAAACAAGAACGCCATGGAAATGTGCATTCAAAAGCAGTAACATCATCAGAAATGGTTCGAAAAGTGAATGCCAAATTTCGATGTTATCCACGATAAAGAGCCGTTGAATTGGCGAAAAATGGCAATGTGTCTGCTCGTAGCATGGGTCGAATATTAACAAATGAATTACAATCGGAACTCCGCGAAGTGGCTAAATTTAACAAAGGGCGGTTCGTCTAGCAAGGGCAAAGGTGTTAAATCAATTACACATTGTTGGCGATCTTGAATATTTGTTATTTCCTGATGAAAAAATGTCTACAGTTCAGCAATATATGAACAAACAAAACTATTGTATGTGTTTAGAGTGCAAATCAAACGAAATTAAAACCAGAGAATTGTCCTGCAAGATGCTTTGGGCCGCAGTAACTGTCACAGGATGCTCACCACTCGTTTTCATTGAACAGGGCGTAAAGGTAAATCAGCAATTGTAACTTGAAAGGATTTTACACGATGCTTTATTATCTTGGGCATGTAAGCAATTTGGTAGAAATAATTGGAGATTCGAACGATAATCAAAGTTTTAACCAATAATCAAAGTTTTTTACAAGAAAATGTTCTCAGCTTCATTTCTTCACAACGATTTAACCGGACTTAAACCCATTAGATTTGCCCTATGGTCCATCCTAGAGGCCAAAATATCAAGTAAAAAATATGAGATGGTCAATACGTTAAAGATCGCTATTTGTCGAAAATGGGACTAAATCCCTTTAGGCCACATTTGTGCGGGTATATAAAGCCTTCTCAGATAAACTCTCTGCTAGTATACGTACTAAATGAGCCTACACCAAACAATAATATATTTTTCTTAAAAAATGTTTTTAACGTATGCTGAAGTTTTTTAATACAAAATGTCAATATTGATAAAATTAAAGCAGTCTTAGTTGGTAACATTTCGAGCGCCGATCCTTGTAATTACACAGGTACTCGTATATGAATTAATTGTTCTATTATAAAGCAGTAAAATTTTTTGGCGTCAGTTTGCGCAAGTAATGCGTCCCCGTTCTATTACGTCTTCCTTGTAATCGGTGCATTGGAACTACTTCCAGAACTTGTTAAACTTAATATATTTTTTACATATACGTGTTGAACGTAGTTAATCCTTCCCATGAATTGAATTTTTGAAAAATTAAATGAATTTTATAAAGTAAAGCAAATTATGAATTATAAATTATGAATTGAATTGAATTTAGTTTTAATTTAGCATTTAATTAAATTGTATTGTTTCGAACTAAAATTGTACTATATCAAATTACACTGAATTAAGTTTAATTAGCTTGAATTGCTTGTATCAAACAATTTGTAAATATTGTAAATTGTAAAAATTAACTATTTATTTGCTTGTGTAAAGGCCCCTTCAAACAACCATGTAACTATAAAGGCCCCTATTTTGTTGCGCCCATATGGCAACCCAGCGGCACAAAGCGGTCTCCTGGTTGAAATCGGCAAGATATTTGCTCCCTCTTTCCCCGCCAGCCGCATACGAATAAAATCTTAAATAATGTGTGTTAACCGTTATCTTTTCCTCTTCTCCAATACGAAACCGCCTCGTAAGTATACACATCCAGCTAAGAACCTAAGTTCTTCCACTAAACCTCCAATCTCTCTCACGGAACCTAAGTTCCAAATTAAATCTTCAGACCAAATCTGACAGATTTACACTCTGGCAATTGCATTTTACAATACGTATTTCTCAATATGTTAACAGTTTAAGAATCATTTATAGAAAAGTCGACGCGAACCAATATGAAAAATCTTTACTAATTTTAAAATTCTATATAGACTCAGTTCTTAAATAACATATTGCAGAACTAGTTCTGGAACATTAACTTTGTGTTTCATTTTAGCAAGAAAGAAATTGTTGATTTTGGGACAATCTCAAATAAAAATCGGCGATGATAGAACCAAAACTAGAACATGTTCTCGGACAATATACGAGTAAGTAATTCTTTACCTGATTATTTGCAATAGAAAATTTTGCTGGAACGTTTTTTGATTTCGGTTTTCGTGTTTATACACCAGAAAGTAAGACCCTTTCATATGCTGACCATCTGCCTAAGTCACAGCATGCCTGAGGTGAAAATAGTGAATATAAGTAGATTTGACAGTAAATCCATATACTCGTAATGCTTGCCAAATATGCTTTCAGATGAAAATATGCACTGACAATTCTACATCATGGGGTTGTAAATTCAAAATTACCTGATTCGTATAAAATTATCTATAATTAAATATTAAATTAATTTGTTCTTGTACTTAGTTTGTATTGCAAATATGCTTACTATAAATCTACTATATATTTTCATATAAATCTGAATGAATCGTGTGCATTAGAAAAAATATTGTAAAATAGCCACAAGCTGTTTTTGTATTTCGAAACAAACAAAATGTTGAACTTTTTCGCCCTACCCAATGATTTGCCACCGGGTGACAAAGTGATGATGTGATTGCCACATTTTCTTCTTGTAGTGGTTATTGTTGTTGTTGTGAAAATGTTAATATTATTATTAAGTTTAAAAATATTCTGTTTACGATTGCATTACACCCACAGTTTTGCCAACAAGCAAACGGCAAATTTATTTTAGATCTATTATTCATTTCACATTTCTTTCATTAGTGCGGCGAAAACAATGTATTTGACGTTTATATTATTTTCACGGCGAAAGGTATTTCGTTTATGTTATTGTATTTTCCATAAATCGCTTTGATTCTCAAATATATTGACCGGGTGGAGGTGGACAACTTATGAGTCAGTTTTGGCGGCAAAGCAAATGGGAACTGTCGTTCGATAATGGTAATTAAAACTAAATTGCCATATTTTAGTAGACATTCAAACGATGTATTGTATCGAGCTGAAGGAGGAAATTATACAGGGTGGCGCAATAGAACGTGCATATTTAAAAAATAGATTCAAAAATAAATACAAAAGGTATGGTTAAAATAAATCTAAGGCATTGTAGAGTAATAAATGGAGTTTATTTTTTAAAAATAACATCATCTAAATGGTGACCCTCTCTACGACGGCACTCCTCTAACCGCAAACGAAAATTATTGGAAACTTTCTTCAGTAATACTGGTGTAACGGCTGCCATTTCACCTCGGATATTCTCTTTGAGCTGAACGATGTTTCTTGGATTATTACTGTAGACTTTGTGTTTGAGGTATCCCCACAAAAAAAAAGTCAAGAGGCGTCAAGTCTGGACTACGTGGGGGCCATGAGATATCACCTCTTTTCGAAATCAGTCTGCCAGGGAACATCTGCTTCACCACCACCATGGAGTCATTTGATGTGTGACAGGTAGCTCCATCTTGTTGGAACCAAGTTCTGGAATTCACTATTCTTGAACTTTAAATTTCTGGAGTCAAAAATCCGTCCAACATCTCAACATAGCGTTCCGTATTAACCGCGACATTTTGGCCCAGCGCATTTTCGAAGAAAAAAGAACCAATTATTCCTCTGCCAAAGATTGCTGCCCATACTGTCACTTTAGGACTATGCAATGGTTTCTGGTGTTTGATTTTGGGATTTTCACTGTTCCAGTAACGACAATTTTGACGATTTACGAACCCATTCATAAGGAAATGAGCCTCGTCAGAGAAAAGGATATTGTCAAAATTGGAAAATCGATTAAGCATTTCATTAGCAAATGCGAGCCTTGCTATGAACTCAGACTCTTTCAATTCTTGTGTTAATTGCAGCTTATATGGATGCAGTTTAAGATCCAATGTTAAAATTCGTTGCAAACTTCGTCGCGATAATTGTAAGACAGGCGATCTCTTGCGAGTCGACATTTGTTGATTTCCTCGTACTGACTCCATGTCTCTTTCAACATTGTCTTCGGTCCTAGATGTTCTTGGGCGACCATTTGCTTGTGGTTTAAATGTTGAACCGGTCTCTTCAAAACGTTTTACCCATATTTTAATTAAATTAGCACTCGGAGATTCACTAGTTCGCCGTAGTCCATATTCAGCACAATATAGTCGCCTAGTAGCAATATATGAACGGGAGTTCTCGTAAAATGCGCGCACGCAAAATGCGCGACGCTTCTTGTCGAAGTGATTCACAGCGACTAAATCTCCATGAGCCTGCCAACCCAACGATGTAGGCGCCCCCCGCCCGCGCCTTTTCTACCCCGCAAAAAAAGATGATGCAATATGCACGTTCTATTGCGCCACCCTGTAGTAGGAAATATACAAATTTCGTGTCATATAGACTTTTCCGCAAAAATCAAAATAAAACAAACTTCAAAATGGAGAATATTTTCTTTAGTGACAAGAGGTAATAATAATAACGCTACCTTTGCAAAACTAATGGCTTGAAGTAATGGGTTGTTTTTAAAAGGTAGTCGTTATCCCTTGTAAACCTAGCAAAAAAAGTGGAAGTCATTCTGAGGAACAGTATTTTCATAGCTTACACAAAAGCTATATGGTCATGTTTTCCATTTCGAGGGCAGCCCTTTTCATATTACACCAATTAGACCGATAAAATAAAGGTTTTATGACCGTCTGTCGTTGTTAGAATATTAAACATTTTTAGTATTTTATTTTTGTTTTCTTTGCAAAAAAAAGTAAAAATTTTGATTAGAAGAAGAAAATTGCCACAAAAATGATCTAAAGAGTTTTCATTGCTCTAGAGAATTCGCCAGGTCTCCTATGTCTCTAAAGAAATAATAGCCTCGTGTTGATCCCCGCCTGTTCGCCATGGCGAAGCAATTGCAGAGAAGATGTTCGATGGGCTCCTCCTCCTCTTTATCCCTACAGCTTCTGCAGAAGTTTCTAGTCGCAATCTTCAATCTCACTGCATGTCTTCCAATCAGACAGTGTCCCGTCATGACGGATGCAAGCAATAAGACGTCGAGTCTTGATAGCGACAGCAGCGTGTGTGAACGCTTCAGATCTAGGCGAGAACACATCTGAATTACTTAGCATCGAGAGTTTTATATGACAGTTTATAGTAATATTTCGATGTTCATTAGAAAACCTTTTCAATATGAAAGTTTTTATTAGAATAATAGTCAATCAGTAATCAACCACAAGGTGGACGTGTTTTGAACTCATTACTCCTTCCTATTCAGGTCCTTTTGTGAATGAATTAACGCTTTCGGTAACATCTTCAGTTTGTATAAAAATCAAAATTGTGAATAGATTATGCTGTATGTGAAGTGACAACTAAAAATTTTGAATCATTCACTTTTGAATTTTTCCATTACGTCAATAATGGGGAAGGCAGATCGGCTTTTCTCAGAAATATACTTTCAATAAAACTTTTGAGGATAATTTATAATATTTCTAACCGGGAACCTTCATGAAAGTTCAGTTTCGTTTCGGTTATAGCATTGTGAATTTATTTAAAGTATATTAGACATTTTTTTCTGATTTTCATATTCCAAACATTAACTCACTTTATAGGGCACTGCTACACACATATCGCAGAATGGACTAAATTATGGAATCCAGATCGCGGATCGCGTGATAAATATTGAACGTGTAGCATTTTCATGATATTAGATCGCGATACGTTAATAAAAAGTAAAATAAGTGTATGTATTTTTCCGATCCTGCAACCACTTTTTGGTCCAACATTTTCTTTTCACTTTTCTCTTCAACGAAAAAGCAAGCAAAATAGCTAAACAGGTTTTTTTTTGGTTTTCTCGCGACATTTTTTTAATAATCGATCTGCACTGCACAAAAAAAAAACGTAAATACTGACGCGATAAATATTGAACATGTAGCATACGCTCGTGATCCATCAACCCATTAAAATGGATGGCGATCCAAATATCACAATATGTATTGAACGTGTAGCAGTGCCCATACATTGATTTGTTTAGTACTTAAAACGATAAACAGATATTTCAATTTGAGAAACTAAATAGAAAATATAATAGTTTTATGTAGTTTCGTTTCTTAATCTGAATCAGAACTGAACCAATACAACTTCATTTTGGGGCAAAAAAAGGCGAAAGTTAAATTAAATTATTATTATCACGTCTACTTAAGGATTATATTAGTTTTTTTTTTTTTTAATTGAAAAATTTTCAATGAGATACAAAGAAAACATTTCATAAACTGATTCTGAATCAAAATTTTTCCTAATATCGTTTCGGATGTATGAATTTAAATCTAAATCGCTTTTATCTAATCGATTTATCTTTTATTTTTTATCTAATCGCTTTTATCGCAAAATTCAATACAATTTTAATTCGGTAGTCGGAATCAAAATAAAATGTTGTCGATTTTAAAATGTGAAAACAATTAAAGCTATTTTTGGGTTTGTTTTAGTTTCGATGACAGTCCCGTCCCTGTTTCTAATCTATTTTAATGTGGAATTGTACTTCAAAAAAGAAAAAGTACAATTAGGAAGACATTACTAAAATGATTAAAAATTGGCCATTCATATATAATGGCCAACATTCATACAAATGTTATCTGTGGTATACGTTAATGAGTACAATTTTGCACGCTAAGCTAAACGGGGATAAGTTGTATAAAAAAGTAGTAGAAAAGTATGCTACCATGTTCTTCTACGCAAAAGTAAACAAGGAAGTTAAAAAAGAAGGAGAACGTCAAATAACGTCAATACAGGGTGTTAATTTTTTTGCTAACATCAGTTGGTGAATATTGGTTTTGTGTGCAATTGCGCACACAATGCATTACAATCCAATTTTAATTTTAATTTATTAATTGCGCGAACAATAAGTTACATTTATTTTGTAAATAGATGATAAGATTATTATGAATAAGAATAAAACAAGATACATAAACATTTCGTAAATATCAATGCTGCCAAGTTAATTTGGTTAAGCGCCGATGTAATTTTTTGGTATCCTATACCGGTATCCTATGTAGGATACCAAAAAAAAAGCGCAACCAATATGAAGTTTCCTATGTGTTTTCCGAATGTATACATTAAAATAACAAAACAATTTTTTAACTAATATACATATATACAGGTACTGTAATAGTTAAAACTTTTATAGGAAAAAGTCTTTCTCCAAGAATTATTTGCGATTTTATTATATCGCTACAAAAATATGTATTGTTTTCGATTTTTATAACATCTCTCTGAAAATAACGATTATTTTTGATATTTATTATATGGCGTAGAAATAACAATTCCTGTTCTTCAATAACATTTATTCCAGACCTTTGGAATTAAATATCAGCTGATGTGTTTTTTAAATTCAAATCAAAAATAAAAATCAGTCCAAAATCTTGACGTATTACCATATCTCTTAGCACATTTCATTCATTATGATTTTTTTTTTTTAATTTCAAATGGCTTCAATGACAGTTATCTTTGGTCTCTGAATATATTTTTAATTTTCGCGAAGCTTTGAAAGTGAAAACATAAATGGAGTTTTTGACTTCTTTTTTGAGAAAACGTACATATATTTGTTAAAGCCGCAATTTGAGTGGCAAATACAAAGCCAGTTATTTGCGTTATAAGTTTTTTAGGACCACGATCGGTGATTCTAATATCGAGTTGTGAACGAAAAAGTAAACTTTGCTGTTGGACCCACTCTCTATGCAGTACCTGGACTTCCTATTGACCGATTTTAATTTCAGGCAGAATATAATAACTCACGGACGATTTATGGTACTGCTGCAGAAACATCATTCTCATAGAAGTAGTAATTATTTCCGATATTTGGGATGCTCTACTTTAAAATATTTTTATTAGATTTAGTCCATATTTTTTGGTAGATTACCTTGGCTTTCAGAAATTTGGAAGAATGTCCAAATGTTAACATATCAAATTTATATTTCTTTCAAACATCAACAGATTTTCACATCGTTTGCCTTGTCAGCATTATGGTTGAATGAAACGTACGAGGTGTAATCAAAAAATAACCGTTATTTTCAAATTTAGATTTTCGTTTTTTTTTCTGTTATGTCGGTACACATGTCTATTATATATATCGACAATATCAGCCATTTTGGATTGCCAGTTTGTTTTTGACAAATAAAAAGGTTAATCGTGTTTTCGTGTGTTCTTTCAATTTTTACTATTCGAAAAAATGGAGCAAAGAAACTGTATTAAGTTTTGTGTATAAAATGAAATTAAATGTGCAAGGACATTTGAAATGTTGACCGCGGCGTTTGGCGAGTCTACTACGCAGCAGAACTCAGGTTCAATTGTGGTATAACCGGTTTAAGGAAGACCGAGAAGATACCAATGACGATGCTCGTCCTGGTCGCCCGAGCACGTCAACAACCGATGAAAACATTGAAGCAGTGAAAAAAATGATTTTGGATAATCGTCGAATCACTATTAAAGAGGTTGCTGATGATGTTGGCATATCGTTCGGCTCATGTCAAGCAATTTTTACGGATGTTTTAGGCCTGAAACGTGCGGCAGCGAACATTATTCCAAAATTGCTCAATTTTGAGCAAAAACAACGTCGCATGGACACCGCACAGCAGCTGTTGAACATCGTCAATGATCCAGAGGTCATAACTAGTGACGAATCATGGGTGTATGGCTATGACATTGAAACCAAATTGAAACCAGTGTTGTGAAAAAACCAATCATGCACCATGATAACGCACCAGCTCACACATCGATGCTTGTGCGTGAGTTTTTGGCCAAAAACATAACCTCAAGCATGCCTCAACCACCGTATTCACCGGACTTGGCCCCCGCTGACTTTTTCCTCTTCCCAAAACTGAAGACACCGATGAAAGGAAAGCATTTTGCTACGATTGAGGAGATAAAAGAAAAATCGAAACAGGAACTGTTGGCGGTACCAAAAAGCGCGTTTCAGAAGTGTTTCGAGGATTGAAAAAAACGCTGGCATAAGTATATTATATCTGAGGAGGATTACTTTGAAGGGGACAAGATAGTTATTAATGAATAAATAAATACTTTTTGAAACAAATTGAAAATATCGGTTATTTTTTAATCACACCTCGATATCGTTGAGTAAATTTAAAAATTTAAAAAAAAATTTTAAAAATTTAAAAATAGCTTCCTACTGCTGCTGCACAATGTTTTGTAGCATGATAAATGTTTAACAATTATGGATTTTTCAAAGTACTGATTCCACTGAAATAAAATGTAAGTGAGATTTGTTTAGAAGGAGCCATATTTTTTGGAAAAATACTTTTTGAATGCCCTGACTAACTTTAGCATAATTTAAAGTTGTAAACTATATGATTTTAGTACTAAATTATAGGCGATTTATGGCAAAATATTGAAAATTGTATTTTTTGTTTTGTCTTAAGGGTGAAAAAAGGAGTAGCCAAAAAATATTGTTTAGTTGTCAACACTCATACTTGTAAGAGAAAATAATTGTTATGATAAACTCTCATATTCAAACTTCTGAAACAGATTTGTTATTGTGTTTTAAGGGCCAAAAAAAAAAAATTAGTCAAAAAATACTGACAGTTGTAAGAAAGAGAAAAAATTGTTATGATAAATTCTCATATTTAAACTTCTGAAACAGATTTTTTATTGCGTCTCAAGGGCAAAAAAAAATTAGCCAAAAAATACTGTTCGGTTGACAACACTGACGCTTGTAAGAAAGAGAGAGAAAACAAATTATTGTATTTATGTCTAAGCTCATATTCAAAATTTTGAAATAGATTTTAAAAAACGCAAAATTTCTTCAGAAAGGTGTATTCATTCGATTTTTTATGCACTTTCAAAGCTATTTTCGTAATAAGCTACACAAATGAAATTAATGGAAAATTTTAATTTTGGACATGTTTTCTATAGCGAAATTGAGTACAGAATATGAAACAAGTATTATGTTTTTATAGTGGCATCATATTTTTACTAATAACAAAATTACTTGTCGTACTTATTTGTAATATAATTTTAACAGTAATAATAATTATTATTATTATATAATATAGTAATATAATATAAATAATAATGCCATGTGATGCTGAGGCTTAATTTGTATGAAGTTTGTTTGATACAGTAAATTAAAAAAAAAGACAGTCCTAAGAGCGTAATGTCCTAGCCTATAAGACAGTCCTAAGAGCAATTTTTCTGAAAAATCTTAAACTTGCAAATAAAATTTTCTATTTCTAAATAGTCTACATTTTGTAGGTCTTGCATATTCAGAATTTCAATTGATTTGACTAGATACAATGCAGCCTTAAACTATTTAAAATGCCAATTATAATCTCTGAAACGATTCTGAGATATAGTGAATTAAAAATAATTTTTTTTTTGTTTTGTTTTTGTCTGGGGCATAAAAGTGAAATTTGGAACTTTACAGAAAGACAGAATTTTATAAAACTGAATGTGGCATATCGGTCAGACATGCATTGTCACAGAATTGTTTGACTTTTTATGATGGAAAGACCCAGAAACTCATATTCTTGACGGCACTTAATTCCAACGGAACGACACTGTCTGCCACACAGCTCGTAAAACAACGGCATTCTGTCAGGAACAATTCTACAAAGAGTTTGTTTAGCGATGAATTAATCCCTTGAATTATGTGGTATCGCACCTCTAAACTTTTTTCCTTTGAGACTAAGTAGGTTAGGTTAGGTCAGTGTGGCAGTCTGAATAGACAGACTCACTTAGACTGTGTAGTCCATTGTAATACCACGGAAACTAGAGATCGGGATGTCCCTAGTCTCCCTCGTTGTACCATCCTGAGCGCCTCAAGAAGATCTCCCAGGTCCCTAAAGAAATAAGAACCCAGTGTTGAGCCACGCCTGCTCGCTGGGGCGAGCAAATGCAGAGAAGATGTTTTATGGACGTAAAGTCCTAAGATTTTAAAATAGGAAAATATATTTTATTTAAATTTTAGCACATTATTTTGACATTTCGAGTATTTTTCAAAAAATCGCTCCTATGAAAATGTGTTATAACTTGTGAATTAGAAACAAATTTTCGACTGTGAATTGAACGTGAACACATGGTCAACAATATGCAACAATAATAAGGGATAAACTCCATTTTGTTGTAACTTTACTTAAGTTGCTTTTCCTTGCAAGCACAGATTTATATTCGGAGGTATTCGAAAATGAACATATTGCCTTAATTCGAAAATGAACATATTTCCAAAGTTATAAAAAAATCTCCTTAAAGCGATTTTTTGAAAACCAAAAAATATAAAGTTAAGTCGTTTTTTCTTGTAGGCACTGATATTATTTATGCCAAGAAGCTTTATATTTTTCGCTATAGACGTAGAACTCCAGAGCCGCATACGGTCAAATTGATTACGCAAGCCAACATTTTGCGACACAAGCTTGAAATTTTACAGTTCAGTTCTTAAAAAGTTTTAATAATGATTATTATAATAATAGTAATGACAGTATTAACAACGAATAGGGGGAAAGATAGGATGTAAAATGTGTAGCATCAACAATTTATAGTGAAGTATAAGAATTCCATAAGCAAGGCATTAAGAGCTTCTTAAATCCAAAGCATGATAGTGAGAATTAGAGGTGTGCAAAACGGTGATTTGCCAATCACAGTGAAAACTGTGATTGCGATTTGTCAATCACAGTGATTATAAACGGTGATTGAAACTGCGATTTGTAGCGTAGAGCGTTCAAACCTTGAAGAAAAACAAAACAAATGCACTGCAAACAGAAACAACTAAAAATTACGGTTGATGACTTTGCCGAACAATTTTTTAAATAAATATGAACAAAGTAACAGAAAAATATTAAGTAAAACAAAAAACAATTCAGCGCTAACAATATAAAGCATACCCTGTGATTCAGTCACACATCTAACTGAACACACATCTAACACATCACACATCTAACAGTATATACATAAGAAGTAGTGCAAAGAGCAATCGGAGCGATTCACTGCTAATACTATGATTTTCCAATCAGATTGCCAAAGCAGATTGCTCTTTTAACAGAGTGGCATTGGTTTAGTAGAAAAAAGGGCAATCACAGTGATTTGCTATTTTCAATCACAGTGACCAACTGTGACTTTGCAATCACAGTGAAAAAAGAACAGTCTGCTCTTTTTTGCACACCACTAGTGAGAATCTTCTGTATTCATATGGGATTATTGAATTCCATAATCGTATCGTACGAAATCGAAAAGACCGCTGCATTATTAGCGTTTGTGTCAGCGGAAGCTGTAAAATATTGGTTCTTGAAGATCTTCCATGTATTTGGGAGTGCCAAATTTCATACTTTTGTAGGAAAACAAAACAGTTCTAAGGTAGATAAAGTTTTGATACTATTTTTAATTTGTGTTAATTTGTTTTCTCATCAAATTAAATCAAACCAAAAATTGTAACTTTCCACATATAATATTGCCTACAAATATTTTCAATCTAGATTTTAAATTATGTATTTTAGAATTTATAACACAACAGTCGATGCGAACATTTATCAACACAAATTTAGATTTTGATCATAATTTTTCGCATTTATCATAAATTTCAGATCACAATTCTGTTATTCATTTGCGCATATGTGTGGGTATTTTGGCCCATAAAGACACACAAATACGAGTATGTATGCGAAAGCTATGTGCGCATGTATTATACACAATTTGACGACATTTGGAAAAGTTCCATTTGAATTATTTATCACAAATATCTGAACAAATTTACTTAACAATGAGTTTACGGATTGTCCATCAAATCAAGGACGGACAACTGCGCAAGTTCGTTCACAGGAGACTCCATGTTGATGCCACAGACGCCTCCGTTCCAAACAGAAACCATTAAAATATTTCATTTAGCATGCAATTTATTTGGTTTATATTTTAGCGTATATGGCAGTTAAATTCAATGAATAATTGCGGTTGGTCTGACGGTGGCTCGGACAATAAATATATATTTAGTACCCAAAAATGTATCAAAATGTATCAAAGTATCAAAAATGTATCATAGTACCCAAAAATGTATCATTTGAAAAGCCCATTTGGGAGGATTATCAAAATTTTTTGTTTTGTCGCTAAGGTGGCACAATTGTGCCCTATACTGACGCGGAGTTTAATCGCGATCTGCCCTTTAGTTTATTTACAAAGTTTGTCAACTTTGCCAGTTAATCTCTAATGTGTTTTGCGATTTTAAAAATATTTCTCAAATTTTGTATTGCAGATGGAATTTTGAATGCCAGATCGTTAAAAATGTTACAAAAGGCTTACGATGGAAGGACTTTATAGAAAATTTGTGCATATGAGTGGTACAGTGCATTCAAAAGCGGAAGAGAGAAGTTGAAAAATGTGCCTCACTCTGATACGCCATCAAGGTCATCAAAGTTAACTTAGTTAAAGTTAAAGTGAAGTTAAAGTTGACATCAATAAAGTTAAGGGAATGGTGACACATGGATGGCCCAATTGTGCTCTGTCCTGAAGCGGAGTTTGATCGCGATCTGTCATTTAGTTAGTTGCTAAAGTGGCACAATTGTGCTCTGTACTGATGCGAAGTTTGATCGCGATCTATCATTTAGTTTGTTTACAACGCTCAATTTTGCCAGTTCATCTCAATTTCGATTTTAGAAATGAGTAAACATGTCGAACAAAAAATTTTTCTTAAAATTTGTATTTCAAATGGAATTTTGAATGCCAAATAGTTAAAAATATTACAAATGGCTTACGATGGAAGGGCTTTATCGAAAGCTCGCGCATATGAGAGGTACAGTGCATTCAAAAGCGGAAGAGAGAAATTGCTCTGGTACGCCATCAAGTTCTTCAACTGAAGTTAACATCAATAAAGTGAAGGAAATGGCGTCTAAAAATCATATTCTAAGTTTCAGAGAAATGGCTGCTGAACTTTGATCTTTGTCCACGAATCAAATCGTGCCATTTGACATGATTATTAGGGTATATCCGTAGAATGCTTTGCAGTTGGACTATTTCCGAAAGGTCTGAAATTTCCCTAAAAACTGAATCGCGTAAAGGTCGCTGAAGAGATGCCTGAAAACGAGTCAGTTCTGACGTCACATTCACAAAATATTTTATAACTGATGATGAGACAATGGTCTGCAAGTTTGACAAGCAAACCGATCAACAAGTTTGGGATGTCATCTTCCAAATGAAACGGAACCGAAAAAAACCACATCAAAGTCGATCAAAAGTTAAGAAAATGTTGGTCACTTTCTTTGATTATCGCTAAACTGTGCACTTGAAATTCTTCTCAAAAGATCAGATAGCTAATGATGAATGTTATCTGTCCGTTATACGGCGTTTGAGCTACAAATTTCTGGTCAAAAATTCAACAGATATTATCTAACAGCCATTATATCCACCTGATATGTCTCCTGCTGGCTGTTTCCTCTTGCAAAAACTCAAAATATCACTTCCAGGCAGTCGTTTCGATAGAAAACATAGAAGAGAATACAAATCAAGGACTGACGTCTTGTCGGGATAAGATTTTGATACATAATTGAATTATTTGTTGGCAAAAGTTCATTATTTCCAGGGACCTTCGCGAAAATTTGGTCTCGATTTTGATAATGTAAATTTTTGTTTAAAGTATATAAGAAATTTATTTCTGATTTATATTTGAAAAAACAACTCATTCACACATTAATAATGTTTTTACCTTAAATGAAATTAGAAACCTTTATTGAGTTTCTTTATTGAAACATAATGATGCGGATATTTTGAATCGAAAACCTGAAACGAAAATATGGTTTTATGCAGTTCCGTTTCTTAATATGAATCAGAATTGAAACTAAATGTAATTTCGTTTCTTGGCAGAGAAAAAGGATTGGCGCCAATTGTTCCAATAATTTGTTTTCTGAATTTACAATACCAGGCTGTCAGAAATGTCTACTGTTAGTCACAAAAAAAAGTTGTCTGTTTTATGAAACAAAAAATTTTCGATGAAATGTAAACAAAACTTTTCATAAACTGAATCAAACTATAAATTGTTTCTCAAATTTTTTTGTAATTTCGTTTTGGATGTAAGAAACAGAAAAAAAATCCAATGCAATTTTGATTTCATTGCCGGAATCAGAATCAAAATTGTGTATATATTTGATTTGGACTCCAGAAATTGAAACAAATTAAAACTACTTGTGGATTTGATTTCGTTTCAGTGACGGTTGCTGCTTATTTTAGGTCGGCAATGCAATAAATTTGAATGATACAAATAATTGGAATTTTTTTTACGGAAAGTAACAAGAGTTTATGAAATTTCTCATCTATTTAACATATTGCCCTCAATCATATCATATACTAGTAAATGAATATTTTCCCAACACAACATTTGTCGTTTTCGTTTAATTGTTTAATTCAACCTGACCTCATTAATTTCATAAATCAGAAAATGTCCTAAAATTGTCTTCACTTTTTGAATTTTGTTGTTGCATATTCGCAATGTCTAATGTGAAAACATTGAAAACGCCTGTCATTTTATGATCGTGTACAACATTTGTACACTTTTAATTGAATTTTGTTCCCTTGTTCCTCTTCGATATAGTAATAAATCGTGCATATATTAGATGTAACAAATCTTATCAAAGATACCACCGCAACTTGTAGGCATTGCTACAATTTAGTATCCAGTTGAGTGACCAAAGGCGCTTTTAGTTTTTAGTTTTCATTATTTTGTTTCGCAAAATACATAAAAAAATGTTGAACAATTTTCAAATTATTTGCAACAATTTATTAGAGTACATCAAAATTTTGTCGGCACTGTTGGATAGGGGGCTGCGGCGGACGCTGGTGCTCCATGGCCTTCATTAGATAACAGATGCCGCCGCTGTCGCCGGCCATCGAAAAATATTTAGATATATTTTCAGTTGGATTTGCTGTTATTGTTGTTTCCTTTGGTTTAAACTATTAAATGTTTTGCATGTACATACTTTATTTATTTATTTTTTCCTTCCTTTAGATAAACAAACTAAATTTTAAAGATGAGCAGTGAAAAAATAGAACGAAAAATATCATAAAAAATATACAAAAAGTGATGTCAGTTTAAAAATAATATCTTTGACTGAGAATTGCGATAAATTAAACAAAATTTTTTGTAATTATTTTCAAACAATCTGTTGCCTATGAATGTGAATCCCACATTCGGACAGACGGGCAAAATGTTATAATTTTCTTTTTGGCAAACGATTTGTGTAATTTGTGAAACGAATTGTTTTCAACCCATTAAACTGTGTGCTATATCAGGTTTTGCCAGAAATTGAATCGCTGGTATCGCATTGTTGGCGATTTTGTCTACAAATTATATTTCTATTATTCTTATTAATTGTCTGTGCGGCCAGAGGCGGCTGCAAAATACATGCATTTAAAAGGGGAGAGGATGTTTAAAAACAATCTACAATCTTTTTAATTGTGAACAACATGGGCTCTATGATTTTCATACTATATTTTATAACATTGATTTGCTTGAAATTGTTGCTCCTTCTTAGCCATAAAAAAGATTGGGAGTAGGAGAAGTAAATTTTAACTCCACACGAATCAAATATTTAATTTTCTAATATTTAGCAAAACAGAGAATACACTTGGATGTTAGATACACCAGACTGGCACTTGAACTGCAACCTTCTTATCAAATTCTACATAAATAATCAAAAACATAATTTGGAATTTGGCAAAGCAGTTATCGGTCTATTCCATATAGCCCGGTTGCGATAAAATGTTAACAAATTGTTGTTTATATACTAAGAATAGTAAAATAACTAAAATAACACAACTACCATGCGATAGGGGGCGTAAGTATCATTTCTATAAATGCCATTTACGTATGAGTCACAACCATCGCCATAATGTTACGTATACGCTCTAAACGAATCAAGGAATTCAAAAAGCTTGGCATTAACATAATTACACTTAGAAGAGACCTGCTATAAAAGTGGCAATGAAAGTCTAAAATATGTAAATCTTGAATCGTAGAACAATGATTTGGTGAATTAAGATCTCAAAATGCAGTAGCAATATGAGGCAGACGTAAAGTTGCACAAGCAATAAAAGCTCGAACGGGCCAAAGTTTACAAATTCTACTCTACGGATTGCGGTATAATACTATTTCGTTGTAAGATTAGCAGGCGTGAAGAATTTTTTCATACATTTCATATGAAATATCCACCGAAAAATACTTTTTTATTATATTTCAATAATCATGCCTTTAATTAGAGAGATGTCATTAGAAACAGTGTAAGCGAGGTGGATAAGGATAGCAAAAGGTATCCTTTGTATATTATTTATGATTAACGAATAAATTGCAAAATGTTTAGGTAAAGGTACAAAAAATCAGATTTTTGCTGAAATGAGCTTAATCCTTGTATGAACATGTTCTTCCTGCTGGACCAATTTCACCACATTTGTCACGATAAACCGTCTAATCATCATCTAAGTAAGGGGTTCACAAGCGACCTTTCCTCGCTTATGATTCCTATTTCTTTATTATTTATGATTAACAAATAAATTGCAAAATGTTTAGGAAAAGGTGAAAAATATCAAATTTTTGCAGAAATGAGCTTAGTCCTTGTATGAACATGTTCTTCCTGCTGGATCTAATCATCATCTAAGTAAGAGGTTCACAAGCGACCTTTTCTCGCTTATAACTGATGGACTTATCTTTATTTTGTAGCGAAAAATGTTGTTTGTTTGTATTTTTCAATAGCCAATTACTACCGTATATTGATTTTGATTAACCCATAAACAATCTAAGTTTTAGAAAAATAATGGAAAAACTGATTTTTGAAAGTGATCTTAATGCTTGTATAGTTAGCTACTTTCATACTGGACCAATTTTATCCACTTGCCGTATGCTCTCGTATTAAATGATGCATAGACCTATCGCCAAATAAGAGAAAACATGAACAAACGTCTTCTTTTCACTGTTTTTTTATAGTTAATTTTTTTACATAGTTTATCGACGTATCACTGATTCCTGCTCATGACTGCTACATCAAAAATTTCTCGGGTTATACGTGTTAACTTTATATACATAATTCTACTGTACGGGCGTTGTCAGTGAACTCCTCCTAAACGACTGGACCGCTTTGCATAAATTTTATATATGCGGCTGGGTGGTGCTCGGGATTGTTTAGATTTACAATTCGGTCCAATTGGACAAAGGGGCGTGGTACCTCCCATACAAACAAAAAATTAAAAATCAATTATTTCTGCTCCTGCTTACGGTATTTGAACAAAATTTGGTGCGTAGGTTTGGTGTACATATCTTAAGTGCTACTGCAAATATGGGCGGGATTGGACAATGGGGCGTGGTACCTCCCATACAAACCATAAATTAAATATCCAATATTTTTGCTCCTGTTTACAGTATTTGAACAAAATTTGGTACATCGGTTTGGTGTACATATCTTAAGTGTTGCTGCAAATATGGGCGGGATTGGACAATGGGGAGTGGTACTTCCTATACAAACCACAAATTAAAAAGCAATTATTTCTGCTCCTGCTAAAATTTGAAAGCAAAGCAACGTTTGCCGGGTCGGCTAGTTAATTAATATAATAATAATTAATTAATGGTTTCAAAACAGCCGGTCTGGCAATGCTGTCAGCTGTTAAATACATGTCATCTGAAGTGCTATTTATCTTTCCCTAAATTTATTTAGGGAAAGCCATTTATGAATATAGATTATTTAACCACCGAAGAACGTGTAAAAATAGTTAAAATTTATTACAAAAGTGGTGATTCAAATGTGGACTTTCAATCGAGCAAAATTTTTTTCATCGATGAAGCTCATTTCTCACTCAGTGGTTATGTCAACAAGCAAACTTGTCACATATGGGCCTCGAAAATCCCAGAAATGATTGTGGAAAGTCATTGTATCTGGATGAAGTTGCTGTTTGGTGCACATTATGGTCTGGAGGTGTCATTGGCCGTATTTTTTCGAAGATGACGCTGGAGGAACCAATCCAGAGGCACATAATGGCAAGGTCCAAGCATTATAATGAAATAAAAGTTTCATCGAAATCATAGCTTCATATCTGTTTTATTTAACTTTACTTTTAAACTGAAATTTGGATAGCCCTGTATTATCACATGAGGCTTTTATTTTTAAATGAACTTCTACATTTTACAATAACGGAGAGAAATTTTAAATATTATTTCATATCTAGATTTAAACGCCGTCGATATTAGAGAATACCAATATCAGACATTTTAGAAATATGGTATCGACTTCATCCGAAAATACGATTTCTTTAAAACAACTTTTACTCTGATTTTATTGTAAGTTTGTAATAAATCGCTTTGTCTGAAATACATACATAGTGTTTGCACCAAATGTACAAATCCGTCTGAATGAAATATGTTCCCTATTTATTTTTGAATTCCTAAAAGTATTTATAAAATTTCCAAATACTTTGCATCAGAGTATATATAAGCTACAATCCATAAAATACCATGAAAGTAACCATGTTCGAAACTCTTCCGTGACTGCGGTAGAAAATCTCTCCCTTGTTCGATCACATCTTCCATACTAGTAAGGCTGAGAAATAGAAAAAAATCCGAAATATTCCATACCATCCTAACTCATTTGTTTTACTTGTTTCCTATTCCACATTTTTTGCTATTCTGAGATATTTTCTGTATTTAATCGCGGAGTAAACAAGTCTATGAAAATATTCAAAATACTGACTTGTTTTTTCGGCTCAAGAGAGATCCCATTTGATTTCCAGATTTCTTTCCCCTTCATGTGGTCCAGTTCGTGTCGATTCCATTTGGGAACTCTCAGAGAATTCATCTCCGTTCCAATTCTGTTCAACAACAGCTATAACCAGAAAGTTTGTCCACACACGAGTATATAAGTAGTTTGACATTTATTGTAATTAAAAGTACAATTACAGCAACAAGCATTTTAAACAGTGAATAATAAAACAGAGATGTAAAATAAAAACACGAAATTCCACTCAATATAATATTGACACTTTCAAAAACTACATTAACATGACATTATGCTCTTGACAGCTTTTACAAAGGACGCTATTCGACATTAAACCAATTTATTGATTTATTAACGTATAAGAAATAATCATTGGGTACTTTGTTGGTTAGGAAAATCAATGAATTAAACCATTATTTAATGTTTAATATGTTCTACATATTTAACAAACTTATTATTTCAACGAATATAAATAAAATAAAGGTAGGTTAGTTTATGTTAGGTTAGATCAGTGTGGCAGTCTGAATAGACAGACCCCCTTAGACTGCATAGTCCATTGTGATATGACGGAAACTAGAGATATGGATGCCCCTAGTTTCCCCCGTTGAACCATCCTGAGCGCCTCAAGAGGCTCTTAAGTCGGACAATATCTATATCGTCCATATCTTCTAGGTCCCCAAAGAAACAAGAGCTCAGTGTTGATTCCCACCTATTCGCCAGGGCGAAAAAATTGCAGAAAAGGTATTCTATGGACCCTTCATCCTCTTCATCCCAACAACTCCTGCAGAAGTTACTAGTCGCAACTTCCAATCTCACTGCATGTCTTCCAATCAGACAGTGTCCCGTCATGACGGATACAAGCAATGAGACGTCGAGTCTTGATAGCGACAACAGCGTGTGTGGACGCTTCAGATCTAGGCGAGGTCACATCTGTCTGGATTGACTACAGCCTCGGACACAGGTCCACCTACCATCTGCTGCTAAATATGTTCTATCTCGCAGTAGGAGCTTGTATTTGGCTAGATGCATGCCCATGGTCTCCAACTCGGCAGAGGTCTGTAAGCTTGTCTCTAGTCTTGCCAGCTCGTCTGCTCTGCAGTTCCCTGGCTCGGCACCCACATAAGGTGAATGTTGAAATACTGAGCCATCTCGTTAAGAGATCTGCGACAATTCAGGGCTGATGTTGAATTCAGGAAGGCGGAATGCAGGGATCTAATGGCAGCTTGACCGTCAGAGAATATGTTAATCCCCACCTTGGTGAGGACGTTATATCTCGGCCATTCTGCCTCAATTCTCCCTTAATAGCCAAAATTTCGGTTTGATAAACACTACAGTGATCAGGTAGCCTTCTTGCTACGCTTAGCCTCAGGTCTTTGGAGTAGATCCCAAAGCCTAGCTGATCATTTAATTTTGAGCCAGTGCAGTCAGTGTAAAAAACAAAGATAGAAAGGTAAAAAGTTCATCCTGCAACCAATCTAAAGCTTTTATTATAATGTGTCCTGCGTCCTCCAGATTTATTTATTTCTTTATAATTCCGATTTATAATTTAATGAATCAAGTTTTGAAATACATAATTGGCATTCCAACCACAGACACAATTTTCATAATTTCACAATTTCTTGCATAAGCTCAGCGGGACAGATTGCTCCACATATTCTCAAATGACAGTAATTTTGAAATACTTGGCCGAAAGTTTTGTTTGCTTTTTTTTACGAAACCTCTTAAAACTGGTCCACGGCAAGCGTATGTCGTCATTCTTTAGCTGATAAATATCAACTAAAGAT
>JAHXMU010000641.1:0-20233 GCA_019455685.1 Philornis downsi | reverse complement strand
AACACAAAATTGTCATCTAAAACGCATGAAATTAGAACAAAATAAAAAACAAATATGCAGGTGCATGTAAAAGTGGATCAAGTTGCTCATAATGACGACGATGACGCTGGCTATGTGAAAATGATGATGACGTTGCCACGACTCGTAATTTACTTTTGGGAAGAAGATATTACCTAAGCATTTTGATCGTATCATCGCATCGTAGGTGATCTTAAAAATATTTTTAGCATTTCTATTTATAAATATAACTCAATGAATTTTGAATATGAAAATGTTTATGTTTTTTTTTTTCTTTGTCTTCTCTGCTAATTAAAAATGTGCGCATGCATTTCTTCGGAATGATATGTAAAAATTTTAAAATTTACCTGAAAAAATGTAAAGGCCTCTTTGTTCGATGCTAAATATTCTTGAGCTAAAGGTTCGGTTTTACAATATTTCACATGCATATCGAAGTCTCTTTCCAGGCGCAGAAAGGTCTTGACCACCATATTCGGTTTATCGGCATAATATTTGACACCGTCGATGAAAACCCTTTAGGGGATTTTATAAAATATAAAGATTTAAATAATAATTAAAGAAAAACTAAAAAAAATGCATTGTGATAGGCGCAGGATTAGTTGAGTCAACTCCACAATGGCAAGCGGCTGGCGTAAGAGGAATTTAATTGTTGAAAAACTGAAAAAGTAAGAACTAAAATACAACTGGAAATTATGTTTAAACATTATTCATGAATAAATCCAGAAATAGCTTAATTACTGACCGTTTTAGTACTTATTGAAGGTTTCATAGGAAACGTATTCATAAAAGGAATTTAAACTATTGCCAAAAACCAGACTTTTGTCGTGTTTTTACCTTTCCCAACACTGTTTACATGTACAAAATAAATGTGATGTGCAAAAAGTGTACACAAAACCAGATATGACAAAATATGAAACACGTTATTAAATTATTTATGTAACTATTGAAAAATTTCAAACAATAAGGGAATAAAATATCAAATAACTAGTACAATTGATAATAATTTTTCAAAATTTATTTAAATTACAATTTCAAATAAATTGTCTTAAATTCTCTGATAAAACTGCTTCATCGTTTTGATGTTTTATTTATCACCATGTACAGAGTGTCCGTCGGGAAGGTTTACTACTTTGTTTGTTTATAATTTTTGAGTAAATGAGAGAGAATGGATCTTATATTGATAAATGTTTTATTTAATGTCGGCAGTTATGCATGGACCATTACCCTGACCGCGACATTAAAATTGTTCTGGGAGATTTTAATGCCAAAGTAAGAAAGGAAGATGTTCTTGGTCCAACAATCGGAAAATTGAGTCTACATGACAACACCTCCGGAAACGGTTTCAAACTGGTTTCGTTCGGTTTCAAACTGGTAGTAAGTGGAACCAGATTCCCGCATAACGACATCCACAAGGCAACGTGGTTATCTCCCGATTATAACACGAGGAATCAAATTGATCATGTGGTAATAGACGTAAGGCATGCTTCTAGTGTCATGGACGTGCGTGTGATTCGTGATGCTAATATTGATCACCATCGGATCACCACCTGGTAGCAGCTAAGGTGCGCATGAGATTGAGCAGAACGAAAAATGTTCGTAACCAGGCACAAAGGAAGCTCGACATCGCTAGGCTGCATACTCCTGAGATAGCCACAGCCTATTCCACCAAACTCTCACAACTACTGCAACTAAACGCCCCTGATCCCGATGTTCCTGATGCACAGTGGCAACATATTGCGCATTCTATGACAACTGCTGCAAAAACCGGTCTCAGGCAGGCCCTGGTACGACGAAGAATGTCGCATGGTGTCTGAGGAAAAGGATGCTGCGGACAGGGCAACGTTGCAGCCAATTGTAATGCGTGCAGTTAGGGAACGATACAAGGAGAAGAGAAGAGAGGCGCACCAACTCTTTAGGCGGAAGAAGCGGTTGTGGAAGGAGCGTGAGACTGAGCAAATAGAAAGGCACTGGGATAGAGGTGAAGCCCGAAAATTCTACCAAAAGATAAGAAGTACAGGGTATGAAACAGGGCTCCCCTCCTGTAAGGATAACGAGGGAAATCTAGTCACAGATACGCAGAAAGTGCTACAACTATGGAGAGAACATTTTTATGAGCTTTTAGTTCCGGATGGCAGCACGAGTGAGGAAATCATCCTAATTATCGACGATGGGATAAATTGCGCAACTCCAAACCAAACAGAGATGAGAACAGCAGTATTGCGGCTTAAGAACAACAAAGCTGCGGGCGCTGATGGCCTGCCAGCAGAGCTGTTTAAAACTGATGGCGATGAGCTGATAAACAGCCTGCATCAGCTCCTAAATACGGTTTGACCCGAGAAAAACATGCCCGATTGAGTGTACTATGTAGTGTGTTTAAAAAAGGCGATCCAAGTGTTTGTAAAAACTATCGCGGTATCAGTCTTTTACCCATTGCCTATAAGGTCTTATCGAGTGTGATATGTGAAAGACCAAAGCCGTTTCTAAATGACCTGATTGGACTTTATCAGTGTGGATTTAGACCTAGTAAATCAACAACTGACCAGATATTCACACTGCGACAAATTCTGAAGAAGATCCAAGAAAAACAGATCGACACGTACCATTTTTTCCGTCGATTATAAAGCTGCCTTCGGTAGCCCCATACGGCAAAAACTGTATGAGGACATATCCGAGTTTGGAAATCCTGGCAACTTATATGTCTTTGTACGATGACGCTGACTGACACGAAGTCTTCAGTAAAGATAGACAAAGATCTAAGTGAGCCTTTTTACACCTAAAGAGGATTTAGGCAGGGCGAGGAAAGCTGCAGTTAACACGACTAGTACCATCTTCAATAAAAGCCATGTGTTACTCGCATATACAGATGACATAGACGTTATTGGGCGGAAACTGCGAGATGTTACTGCAGCTTTCTAAACATAGAGAAGGAAGCAGCGAAAATGGGTCTGGTGGTAAATGAGGACAAAACAACGTTATTATTGGTTTCAACGAACAAAGAGTCTAGTCGTTTGGGATGCTGTGTGAATGTTGACAACTATAATTTTAAAGTGGTGGAAGAATTCATCTACCTGGGTTCCGCTGTAAACAATATGAATGATGTCAGCATGGATATAATTATATAGTATTGCTTGCCAACCGATGTTACTACGGGATTAGCAAGCGATTCAATGACAAAGTCCTCTTTCGACAAATAAAATCCTACTATACCAGACGTTGGTTCTACCCGTCTTGTTATATGGCGCAGAATCCTGGGTTATGACGCAAGCGGATAAATCAGTACTGACAGTTTTCGAGAGGAAAATACTCCGGAAGATATATGGACCCATCATCGTTGACGGAGAGTATTGGCGTCGCATAGACAATGAGCTATATGAGCTATATGCCGACATCGACGTGGTCAAACTCACTAATATACAGCGATTGCGTTGGCTGGGTCATGTTGTGCGGATGGACCCAAGTGCTCCGGCACGGAAAGTTTTCGACAACGAACTCGATGGACGACGCAGAAGAGCGCGACCAAAACTCCGTTGGAAGAACCAGGTTTCTGAAATACTATCGAAGCTTGGTGTGACGAATTAGAGGAGAAGCGCAGAAGATCGAAGCCCTTGGAACAATTTTCTACGGGCGGCGTATAATAGATAAGGCTGTCTATTCCAGTCGCCACATAAGAAGAAGAAGAAGAATTATGCATGGAATACAATATCATATAAATGTCCGCCTCTGTTAGCCTCACCTATCTTGCATTTTGAAATAATGAAACATTCTATACTGACAGACTCGATGCTATTATCCGCACTAAATGTGACTACATCGAACAATAACATATTTGTCTTGAAATTTTAAATTCTCTTACGATGTGCTGTAGTCTTTAAATAAAAAAAAAACACTTCGAGTACCGACCCCTGTATTTACCGATACAAATTTAAAAGAGAATTGGAAAAAAATTCAGTTTGTGATCTCCATATTCAGACACAAAGTGTGCCAGATCTGATAGTTACATGGAAATGTTTATGTGTTGTAAAAATTTATTTTTGTTTTTTCATTTTGTAAATAGCCAAGTACTTGTTAATACAGGGTGGCGCAATAGAACGTGCATATTTAAAAAAAAAGATTAAAAAATAAATACAAAATGTATGGTTAAAATAAATCTAAGGCATTGTAGAGTAATAAATGGAGTTTATTTTTTAAAAATAACATCATCTCGACGACGGCACTCCTCTAACCGCAAACGAAAATTATTGATAACTGGTAATACTGGTGTAATGGCTGCCATTTCACCACGGATATTCTCCTTGACCTGAACGATGTTTCTTGGATTATTACTGTAGACTTTGTGTTTGAGGTATCCCCACAAAAAAAGTCAAGAGGCTCAAGTCTGGACTACGTGGGGGCCATGGGATATCACCTCTTTTCGAAATCAGTCTGCCAGGGAACATCTGCTTCACCACCGCCATGGAGTCATTTGATGTGTGACAGGTAGCTCCATCTTGTTGGAACCAAGTTCTGGAATTCACTATTCTTGAACTTTCAATTTCTGGAGCCAAAAATCCGTCCAACATAGCGTTCCGTATTAACCGTGACGTTTTGGCCCCGCGCATGTTCAAGAAAAAAGGACCAATTATTCCTCTGCCAAAGATTGCTGCCCATACTGTCACTTTAGGACTATGCAATGGTTTCTGGTGTTTGATTTTGGGATTTTCACTGTTCCAGTAACGACAATTTTGACGGTTTACGAACCCATTTATAAGGAAATGAGCCTCGTCAGAGAAAAGGATATTGTCAAAATTGGAAAATCGATTAAGCATTTCATTAGCAAATGCGAGCCTTGCTATGAACTCAGACTCTTTCAATTATTGTGTTAATTGCAGCTTATATGGATGCAGTTTAAGATCCAATGTTAAAATTCGTTGCAAACTTCGTCGCGATAATTGTAAGACAGACGATCTCCTGCGAGTCGACATTTGTGGATTTCCTCGTACTGACTGCATAACTCTCTCAACATTGTCTTCGGTCCTAGATGTTCTTGGGCGACCATTTGCTTGTGGTTTAAATATTGAACCGGTCTCTTTAAAACGCTTTAGCCATATTTTAATTAAATTTGCACTCGGAGCTTCACTAATTCGCCGTAGTCCATATTCAGCACAATATAGTCGCCTAGTAGCGATATATGAACGAGAGTTCTCGTAAAATGCGCGCACGCAAAATGCGCGACGCTTCCCTTCGAAGTGATTCATAGCAACTAAAACTCCATGAGCCCTCCAAGCCAACGATGTAGGCGTCCCCCCGCCCGCGCCTTTTCTACCCCGCAAAAAAAAAAATGATGCAATATGCACGTTCTATTGCGCCACCCTGTATTATAAAATATATATTATTTTATGAGTTTTAAAGCTTTTACCAATTAAATCACTTTTGACAATGTGGTGAGTTTCTAAAGGGATTGGTTTTCTTATCATCATTTACGATTCAAAGAATTTATTAGCTCAAATCAAATTTATCAAAAAATATATATTTATTTATTTATTTTTTAGAATATCTTCTATTCTTCTACGAGTATACGAGTATGTAAAAAACACAGCGTTTATCTGCAAAAATTGTTAAAGTTATAAAATTAAAATTGTTTAGCTACTTATTCGACATATCTCATATTCGCGCCATATCTGCTTTAGGGTTAGGGCAAGGTTTACGTGTGCCGAGCATCGGATATATAGGTATTATCATACATATACAATCAATTTACAATTTACAATTTATTATCATACATTGTCTGATGGATGGCGTTTGACAAAGTGTACGTGCATTTGTTTGTGTGTTAGTTATAAACTAACAAGTGGTTCATTCAATTGCCATGAAGTTGTACTCAATGATTACTTATGTACTGCGAATGGTTCGTAGAGCAACAAAACATACATACGGGAGCGGTCTCAAAACTAGCCGACCTGACGTATAGATGATACCAGTGATTTAAAAAAAAATATTTCTGTGAAAAGTGGCAACCTTATAAAACATATTTTTTAAGTTTCAAGGCGCCACGTTGTTTAGAATTTTTATTAGTGATCTTAGTGATTTTGTACGCAAAAATTTATCACCGTTATGTAATTCAATATTTCCATTTGAAAGGTCTCAGTCCGATTAATACTAAAGCCGAGCTAGATTCTACTGTTGGGGAGTCTGCTCTTTCGTTTGTGACTGTAAACTATTGGCTAGCAGAGTTTAAACGAGGCCGTACGAGCTGTCAAGACGAACACCATAGTGGTGGAATAATTGAGGTGTCCGCGTCAGACACGGTTAAGAAAATCCAAAAAATGATGAGCTAGCTGAAATGATGAATGAATGCTCCAGTTTACACGTCCGCTATTACGATAGCCGAAATTAATGAATTAAAGTTGGAATTACTTCATCCCACGATTCAGCTTCCTCGGCATATTTTCTATTCTCCAACTTGAAAAAAATGGCTCGGTAGTAAAAACATTTGTTAACAATGAAAAGGTGAAGTCTGCGGTTGATGGATATTTTAAGGAGTTTGACAGTTCTTACTATATCATAAACAAGGTATAGAAGCTATTGAATATCGATGGAAAAAAGTGTATCGAGCTAAAACAAGATTATATCGAAAAATAATGAAATATTTTTCCCAAATATTTGTGTCTTCTTTGTTAGGTTGGGTAATTTTGGGACCGCCTTGTATATGGATTAGGACGAAAGTTATTTCAAATTTGTCGATAGTTGTTATTTTTTAATATTTCTGGGTTTTTTCTAACCTTTAATTCTATTTCGCAAATTTCCACTTGATAAATATGAAAGCTTTTCTGATCGTATTGACGGACGTCGTAAATATTTAGAATAATTAGCGAATTTATATCATTAAAATCAGCTATTTAATAGACATCTCACTGATGTCTAATGTTAAATATAATTTGAATATATATGTAATATATATAATATATAATTTTGAGTTCAGACGTTTTAAATGGTGTCCCAACAAGAACGCAAGATTAAAATTTGGCAGCATTCGAAGTGTCATTTTTTGACATTTGAACAATTGTTATTGTTTGCTAGTAGAAGGTATGAGGTTAGTAAAAATGGAGCGCTACACAAATGAGCAACGCATTCTCATTGTGAAATTGTTTTACCAAAATGGTGAAAGTTTTGCGGCTACAGTTCGCAAATTGCGACCAATTTGGGGTCGCAAAAATGCTCCAAAAGAGTCAACTGTAAATAGATTAATGGATAAATTTGCCAAAACTGGGTCTGTTAGTGATGTAAAGACAACAACGTGCCTTCGACCAGGTCGATCGACCCAAAATGTCGCAGCTGTACGTGATGATGTCGCTCAAACTCCATCCACCTCAATTCGACACCGAGCTCAGCAAATTGGTGTCTCCAAATCCACTATGCAGCGAATTTTGTCGAAAGATTTTCATCTTCATGCATACAAAGTTTAATTGACTCAGGAACTGAAGCCAGCTGACCATGGACAGCGCTGGGAATTCGTTATTTGGGTATTGGAGAGACAACATGAAAATGCTGATTTTGCCGATAAAATCTTCTTCAGTGACGAGGCCCATTTCCATCTTGATGGTGTCGTCAATAGGTAAAATTGTCGCATTTGGAGTGAGGAAAATCCTCGAGTGATTCACGAGAAGCAAATGCATCCTCAACGTGTCACTGTGTGGTGTGGATTTTGGGCTGGTGGAATCATCGGACCTTTTTTTATGAAAGTGAGGCATGTCAAGCGCAAACAGTCAATGGTGTTCGGTATCGTGAAATGATAACCAATTTTTTCGTGCCTAGAATTGAAGAAATGAATATGGAGGGCATGTGGTTTCAACAAGACGGCGCCACATGTCATACAGCCAGAGAAACAATTTAATTGCTGCATCAGTCAATTCCCTATCGTGTTATCTCGCGTTTTGAAGATCAGAATTGGCCGCCTAGATCGTGCGATTTAACACCATTAGACTTTTTCCTTTGGGGTTTTTGAAGTCGATGGTTTAAGCGAATAAGCCGACGACGACTCAAGTCTTAAAAGAGGAAATTGGACGCTGCACTAATGAAATACCGTGTGCCAGCAACGCCGCGGCGGCCATCTGCCCGATGTGTTGTTCCATACATAACCTCATTCTGTCTACTTTACGATATAATAGAGTTTTACGATTTTTTGTTTAATATCTGTGTTCTATTTAAAATGTAAATCTTGTGTTCTTGTTGGGACACCCAAAAACAGACCTCCAATTCTTGCTCAATTTCACATCCGCAAATTCATCAAATGGACTGTGCTTGACTTGGACGTAATTTTGGACTAGTTACATGAATCTTTTTTATTTTTGCCTGAGCGTTGTTATTTGAGATGTTAATATAACCTTTCTGGAAAATGAAATGTTTCCCAGAAAATAATTCTGTTCAGAAATATTAGTGTTTGTTTACCATGATAGAGGGCGAAGCGCTAGAACTATGAGATTGAAATTTTTGTATAAAATTGCCTTACAATCGTACTCAGGTTAGTTTCTAAATTAAATAAAGTCGATACAGTTAAAAAAAAAACTAGTTATACTGGGTCTTAACACACATCTAGAAAAAGGAATATTTTCAGAAATTTTACATTTGTACCCCTACATTTGTATCCTCTATCCTTTAATTAAAAGCGATAGATATGGGAATAGCAGATATAAGAAACAACTTTCAAAGACACCATTATAATTTTGATTGTAGTTATTGAAAAACGCTAACGGATATTAAATTTCACTGGAAAATATGAGCCATGTAGGAATGTTATGTATAAAATGCAGGCGTTTTTTTGACACGCCCACTTATCTGGTGATGAGTCGATATATCATCCATAACTCCAAAAATAGCAGGTGCCACAAGCACTAAAAACGGATGTAGTAGGAAAGTACTTGCTTATTGAAGTGGCCACGAGATATATTTTTGTCATCCTATCTAAAGGACCTATAGAAAAGACGGCAATAGGCCAGGAAATGCGATTGACAAATTTCTACCTCAAGCTTATAATGTTAACCCCTGCCTCGTTGAAGTTAAGAAAAACAAGGGCAGCAATTCTTGGCCAAAAAAAAATTGTCTTTCCTTCTTAAAATCTGAACTCTTCGTCCTAAAATCTGAACTCCGTCGCTCCACTTCATAGGCATTGTTATTGACGAAGTTTAATCTAATCCATTTTTTCCGAAAACTAATAGTGATATTTAGCATTTGTCAGTACAGGCTGTAGTGAACATTCTCAAAATCCTTTTAAAAGACCAAATCATTAACTATTATTACTATCATTTAGGCGTTTAAAAACTAGATTTTAAGGAGAAAAACAATTTTTTTACTTTAACCTGAATAAGGTATGGGTTGCCAAGTACCATGTTGAATTACATTTTATTACGTGATAGCAGCTATTAGGTGGTCCCCCTCTCCGTATTTTTTATGATCAGATCAACACATAAAGCAATCAACTCTTTTTAGTATTTTTCTAACCATTTTACGATTTGTTTTCTAAATTAGAGTAGGAAGGGGCCATCACTCTTTATATACGAGTATACTTTTGTGGAGAAACCCGTAAATTGTGTGAAAGTTGGCAAAAAAATACCAAATGAAAGAAAGTAGTGAATGAAAGCCGTGGCGTTGACAGCAACACAAAACGACGTTGGATGAAGGTTATATAAGTCAGTTTACCCGACTGAAATTTCAATATTGCTGTTGAAAATAAATGGAAACAAGTGAGGAGGATAACTATTGTAAGGAACGAAGATATGAATTTAATCACACCATAGTGATTTCAAAACCGCCGGTCTGGCAAGGTTGTTATCTGCCAAATATTCGTACCTGTCATCTGAAGTGTTATTTATTTCGCAATAGGTTTGTCATTACGAATATTGATCGATTAACAACCGAAGGATGCGTAAAACTATTTAAAACTTATTGGAGAAGTGGTGATTCGAACGTCAGCTTTAAATCGAACAAAATTGTTCTCAGCGATGAAGCTCATATCTCACTTGGTGGTTACGTCAAAACAAACGAAAATGATTGTGGCCGGAAAAAGTGAGTGTTTGCTGCGCATTATGGTTCGGAGGTGTCATTGGGCCGTATTTTTCCGAAAATGACGCTGGAGGTCCTCAAAAGCATCCACAGTTGCAACCAATCCAGAGACAGTCATTTAAATGGCATTGTATTTCGTATATAATGGCTAGGACCTCGCCTTGCATTATAATGAAATTAAAGGTTCATCGAAATCATTGCTTTATGGGTGTTCTATTTAACTATACGGGTAATTTTGAAACCGAAAAATGGATAACCCTGTATAAGATATATAAGATAAGTCGACACATTAGCCAGATTACTGTGGACCGCAATCCAAGATGAAAAGCACATAACCTCCTCCACAACCGAATATTTGATGCGTGTCCAGTTTTGTGCATGTTTTCTTGTTCATCTCTGCAGTAGCTTTAAAAATAACAAGTATATTAAATGGCTTGTTATGGAATTTAGCGAAAGTCTATTTAGAGGAAAGTTCATTTTGATGCAAATTATTAGTTCCTGTTGCTTAATCTCTTCTACAATTTATTACGTAGTTAGGTATATCACAAATTAACATTTTGACCTTTGGCTCCACAAAAAGGTGTAAACGTTCAAAATTACGAAGCACGTGAGACCTTTCTAAATCTACAAATCGCATAATCTCATCGTAAGTAATGTACTGGACCGATTTTGCTCAATATCGACCTTAGCATGGTTATTATTATGGACTACTTCTACGCCAAATTTCAGTCTCTTAGCTTCATCCGTTACGACGTCCATCGTGCTTTCAACATGCACCCGGCCGGACGGATGGTTGCGCTTGGATCAACTTAGACATTTATAGGTACAACAATCAGAATTTTAGGTCTCAGATGAATATTTCTGGTTGTTATAAATGGAATTTTAGAATGTTAGGTCTCAGATGAATATTTCTAGTTGTTATAAATGGAATAACCATACTGTAATGATGAGCATAAAAAGTAGAAACAATTTGAAAAATATACAGGGTGGAGCAATAGAACGTGCATATTGCATCATCTTTTTTTGCGGGGTAGAAAAGGCGCGGGCGGGGGGGCGCCTACATCGTTGGGTTGGCGGGCTCATGGAGTTTTAGTCGCTATGAATCACTTCGACGGGAAGCGTCGGCAATTTTGCTTGCGCGCATTTTACGAGAACTCTCGTTCATATATTGCTACTAGGCGACTATATTGTGCTGAATATGGACTACGGCGAATTAGTGAAGCTCCGAGTGCAAATTTAATTAAAATATGGCTAAAGCGTTTTAAAGAGACCGGTTCAATATTTAAACCACAAGCAAATGGTCGCCCAAGAACATCTAGGACCGAAGACAATGTTGAGAGATTATGCAGTCAGTACGAGGAAATCCACAAATGTCGACTCACAAGAGATCGTCTGTCTTACAATTATCGCGACGAAGTTTGCAACGAATTTTAACATTGGATCTTAAACTGCATCCATATAAGCTGCAATTAACACAAGAATTGAAAGAGTCTGAGTTCATAGCAAGGCTCGCATTTGTTAATGAAATGCTTAATCGATTTTCCAATTTTGACAATATCCGTTTCTCTGACGAGGCTCATTTTCTTATAAATGAGTTCGTAAACCGTCAAAATTGTCGTTACTGGAACAGTGAAAATCCCAAAATCAAACACCAGAAACCATTGCATAGTCCTAAAGTGACAGTATGGGCAGCAATCTCTGGCAAAGGAATAATTGGTCATGTTTTCTTCGAAAATGCGCGGGGCCAAATCGTCACGGTTAATACGGAACGCTATGTTGAGATGTTGGACGGATTTTTGGCTCCAGAAATTGAAAGTTCAAGAATAGTGAATTCCAGAATTTGGTTCCAACAAGATGGAGCTACCTGTCACACATCAAATGACTCCATGGCGATGGTGAAGCAGATGTTCCCTGGCAGACTGATTTCGAAAAGAGGTGATATCCCATGGCCTCCACGTAGTCCAGACTTGACGCCTCTTGACTTTTTTTTATGGGAATACCTCAAGCACAAAGTCTACAGTAATAATCCAAGAAACATCGTTCAGCTCAAGGAGAATATCCGTGGTGAAATGGCAGCCATTACACCAGTATTACTAAAGAAAGTTTTCAATAATTTTCGTTTGCGGTTAGAGGAGTGCCGTCGTCGAGAGGGTCACCATTTAGATGATATTATTTTAAAAAAATAAACTCCATTTATTACTCTACAATGCCTTAGATTTATTTTAACCATACATTTTGTATTTATTTTTTAATCTACTTTTTAAATATGCACGTTCTATTGCGCCACCCTGTGTTTGTGTATAGTTTAGCAAAATGATTCCGAGTCGGTCATTTATCAGAAGATTTAACTTAAGCAATACTTTAGTTTCACTGACAGCATCAAATGCCTGCAATTAACGCGATTTATATCAATTATAGCATTTATTTTTAACTGCTGGCCTCTCCAAGCACGTGGCAATACGGTCAATATACGAGTAGTTGACACAGACTGTCCGTTGGGAAGCTATACTACTTTGTTTGTTTATACTTTTTGATTAAATGAATGGATTTTATATTGATAAATGTTTTATTTAATGTCGGCAATTATGTATGGAATACAATATCAGATAAATATCCGCCTCACAAATGCGAGCCCTTTTGAGCATATCTTTCATTACAGTCTCACACATTTCACGCAGTATTTCATTAATTTCATCACGAATATTTTGTTTGAGCTGCTCAACCGTTTCTTGTTTGTTTGCATAAACCTTACTTTTCAGATATCCCCACAAAAAGAAGTCCGGAGCAGTCAAATCAGGCGACCGTGAAGGCCAATCAACATCACCATTTCTTGAAATAACTTGTGGAAAGAGGTCTCGTAGTAATTCCATTGTAATACTGGCTGTATGCGATGTGGCACCGTCTTGTTGATACCACATGTTAATCAAGCCCAAAGCATGCAGTTTTCAATCATATCACGATATCGCTTCCCATTGACAATTACTGCTACATCGTTTTCAGTTTCAAAGACGTAAGATTCAACGACTCTTCCTGACCAAATTGTACACCAAACTGTCACTTTTAATGGATGCAAAGGTGACTGATGAATAATTTGAGGGTTTTCCATTACCCAGAACCGACTATTCTGTTTATTCACATATCCATTCAAATGAAAATGTGTGTGATTTTTTCATGAAAATTGAGGTTGTCATGGGCGAGCTGTAACATCCTATTGGCACATGTACGGCGGCGTAAATGGTCTTGTGGAAGAAGCTCTTGTGTCCACTGAATCTTAGATGGAAACGAATGCAAATCCTTGTGCAAAATTGTGGCCAAAGTTGTTCTTTGACGACCAAGCTCCTGAGCACGGCGTCGAATTGAGGTTGACGGTTTGTTTTGAACACTTTCTTGGGCAGCAGTAATGTTTTCAGTCGATCTTGCAGTACGTTGTGGTCCATGCTTAGCCCTATCAGCTACAGACCCTCTTTCTTCGAAATCATTCACTGCACGATAAATAGTGTGTCTTGTTGGCACGTTGTTTCCCCCAAAAATTTCACGTAACTTTCTCAACGTCACAGAAATCGACGATTAATTTTGATCAAATATACTTTATCAATATTTTTCCATAATAAATTTGCCACGTCTCTACTTCACGACTGCCAAATATGAACTGTCAGGACCAATGTTTACCAAAATGGCGGCAAAATAAAGTAGTATACCTTCCCGACAGACACCCTGTACAATAACTGCATGATTAAAAGTGTGTGTGTATATTTGTATGTTGCAGATGGGGTTCTATGTCGTCTATCTCACTATATTTGGTAGTTGATCTTTACATGTGTGGAATGGTTTTTAGATTAAAGTAATTGTTGAGTGAGTATTAGATAAATTACATTCATGAATGTTACTTGCGCTCCAAACCTCGCACTCAGGATATGCAAAACGTTAGAGACCATATAGTACGAATATAAGATTTGCCGAATAAGTAGTTCAAAAGTTTTACGAATTACAGATTTGCGCCAAATTTTCACGAGGCTTTGAAAATGAAAAAATATCAAATTTTTGAAATTAAATATTTTTGTTTTAAATACAATTTTGATACTTTCAGGACCCAATTAAATCCGACACGTGGTTCCATTACGACCTTGCAGACAGTGGCCGGTAACACAAATCTTGAGACGCACGAAAAAAATAAAAGTTCTAACAGAAATCTTATCATTTCAAAATTTTTGATTTTCATATGCTCGCTTAGGAAATGTAATCATATCAGAAAATTATGATAGGATAGAGAAATGAAAAGTTATATTGCTTAATGTAATCTATTAATCTACCGACATAGATCTACGCTCAATCGCCAGATGCCGCCATTGTGAAGACACTCAAATCAAAGTATTGGAAGATTAAAGCAAAATGCATGCGATTCAACAGTCAAACGTTAGCAATAACTTACATATTATGAAATTCGGCTATTTGTTGGAAATTGCCAAATATGATATCCTTACTATCACGCACCGTCCTGGGTGCCATAGCACCATCTACGGCCTTAATATAACGATTGACTACATTTAGCAAATCTCTACCAAACTCCTCCTCAGTGTCTAAGAGTTCTCGTATAACAGCCCTAAAATTGAACAAGAAATAGAAAACAGAAATGGCATTAATTGGTAATGGCTTGAAATTGAAATGGTTTGAAATGGTCGAAATTATGGCCAATGATATGAAATGAATGGATTGGATGGGAAATTGTGTGCATACTTATGCACGTCATACATACTTTTTCTGAAATTCGGCACTTTCTTTGTCGTTGCCATTCAAGATGGACGAAACAGAGTTATCCTCTAAAATATTCCTAGGCACCCAACCCTCTTTGGCATTATCACCGAAAACGCGCACCAGCCATTTCGTTGTGGAATCATGCTCAGTTACACTTCTATATATTGAAATAGAAACAATATGATATGTCATTAGTGTTGAGTTTTGATTTGCTTGAGACAATGAGACTGACAATGATTTACGTACTTTTTGACACCCTCTGTTGTGGTCTCGGTGGAGGTTTTTATAACCTCGACGATATCACCACGTTGCAGAGTAACTGAATCGGTAGATTCAGCTTTGAAATCCTGATTAACAACTAGTATGTCTAACGCCTGCAATTATTTGAGATCGATTATTTATCTACATCTCAAGATGAAGATGCAAGTAGTAGGGTCGCGAAATCTGACTGGATGGTGCATCAACATTCTTTACGATATGTTTGCCATTGCAATTGGGAAGTTTTCAAGTTTTTTCTTTTATACTACTTGGAAGTTATTGCTCTCGACTTACCATTTTCACAACCGATTTTTCGTCCCTAATTCAAGATTTCGCAGAAAGAATTTCTAGGTGTAAACTAATATTTCAGACACTTTACTTGCTTGAAGACTCCTTTCGAATAAATATGCTGGAAAGAGGTGCAAGTGTTAAATCCTTTTCTCGCACGCTGCTTCCAGGAGAATATCGAAATTTCAAATATTTTTACTCAAGGATAACACCGGGAAATAAAAATAAAGTTTTTGTTTAGAAAAGGAAATTCGGATACATTTTTTCTATCTTCCTTGATCAGCTACACTTTTTGGCGTTTTATTTCAGATCACTTCGCTGAACAAAAGTTGAGTTGTAGTCATCAAATTTAATCTTATATAAGAAAAAAATTAAAAATTCGCGAAAAATCAATAATTTTGAATTTTTAAAAATGTTTATAGAATTAACGAACAAGATGATGCATTTAATGAAATGTACTCGTATAACTAATTGTATTATACTTTAACTAAAAAAAACAACTTTCACGAATCTATATTAAGTTTTGTTTTAATTCAAAAACCTTCAGAATAATTTCAGTTTCTTTTCGGTTTTGATATTGTGAATTTATTTGAAGTACATTAGAAATTTATTTCGGATTCATATATTGACACTTTTCTCACTTGAAGCGAAATTAGAAACCTAAATTTATTCCGTTTCTCTGTCAAAGCATATTGAAGCAGACATTTCGATTCGAAAACCTGAAATGAACATGCCATTTAATGCAGATTCGTTTCTTAATCTGAATCCGAACTGAAACTAAACGTAGTTTCGTTTCTTGTCGGAGAAAATAGTCCGGCGGCAAACTGCGAAATGTACAAATGGTTTAAATAATTTATTTTCAAATGAATGATTGATTTCAAATGAAATGCAAATAAAACTTTTCATAAACTGAATTAGAATCAAACATGTTTCTAATTTCGTTTCGCGTGTAAGAATCAACATCCTCGCACTCTATCGTTCGTACAATAACTGTATGTATATGTATATTTGTATGTATATTTGTATGTCCTAAGAATCAAAATTAAATTGTTTGTAATTCTGTTTTGGATATACGAGGACGTCCCAAAACTAACTGACTTCACAAAGAAGACACAAAAAAGTTGGGAAAAATTTTCTTTATTTTTCAGCCATATCTCTAACTAGAGGATTGTCCTGATGGAACAACAGCTTCTTTTTCGCCAAATGCGCCCATCTTCCATAATTTCATCACCTAAACGCTGCATAAATTAGCATGATATTCGCCGTTGATGGTTTTTCCTTTATGAATTTAATTGCTTATTAAAATAATCCCATTCGCGCACCCAAAAACAGACGCCATGACCTTGCCTGCAGATGGAACCGTCTTCGCCTTCTTTGGACACAATTCTCCCTTTTCAGTCCACTGCTTTGACTGTTCCTTTGTCTCAGGTGTGAAATGGAGGACCCACGTCTCATTCATGGTTATAAATCGACGCAAAAATTCAGTTTTATTGCAATAAAACAGTGCCAAACATTCTACTGAAACATCTATACGACGCTGCTTTTGCTCTATTGAAAGCAAGTGCGGCACCCATCTTGCTCACAGCTTTGTCGTCTTCAAATCTTCGCTTAATATACAATATATAGCACTTTTTGAGCTCACACACTCTCAGCCGAAGTCATCCAATACCTTTTTGTGGATTTTTTTAATCGTGTCTAGCTTGGACACCTCAATTGGTCGACCACCAAACTTCGAAGAATCTAGCTCTAATATTGATTGGAGTGATATTTTCATATGGAAATATTGAATTACATAACGGTGACCAATTTTTCCAGTGTTTACAAATCCACTGAGATCACCTTGAAACTTATGGAATATATGGTAGTGTTGCCACTTTTCACCAAATTAAGTTTTTTTAACAACTGGTACCATCTATATATCAGATCGGCTAATTTTGCGAACTCCTTCGTATGAAACTGAAGTAAGATTCATTTCAATTTCGTTTCGGATGTCAGATTCCTAATATTTGTGTATATTTTTGATTGACATTTATATTGATATTTGATTTAATTGCAAAATTCCAAAAATCCGATTAGCCATTGCAAATGTTTTCTATGTCTCATGGCATAGATTATAAAACTTTAAGCGACACCAGAAATCGATTACTCTGGAAGATTTTCCTCAACAGCCAACTTTGAAATCTTATAGTCCAATTGTATTGGTACAGCTTGTTCAGAAGGTTTTTTTCCTAAAAGCCTATTCCGTCATTTACAAATTCCCCATACATAGCAAATTTGCACATAACTGGTGCATACGTACAGTGCTGCTCACTTGAATAGCACCCTCTTTAAATATTTTTCTAAGCTCGATTTTTTCCAAAATAATAATTATAATGAACTGTTTGTGCTTTTATAAATCATATTTCACGTATTTGCTGTAATTCTATAACATCAATTTTCTTTCATTTTAATGAATTAAGTACTAAAAAAAAAAGTCGGAAATTCAATTTCAGTTTTTGGTTCATTTAAAAAAAATTAGATTATACACGCAAACATTAATTCTAAATTCGAGGTAATGTTGTTTGCTTATATCTAATTTAAAAATAAATATTTTAAGTAAACTTTAGTAATGGGTGTTTCCGCTCTGGTTGAAAATACATGCATATATTCTGTTCGGTAAAGAATCATATAGTTTTTTGATAAGGTCCAGTGAAATACACGACCAGGCCTGTTTAATTCCATTAATGAGTTCACTTTTGCTTGGATATTGCTTGACTGATTCGTACACTTTGCGTACTAGCCATGCCCAGAAGTTTTCAATAATGTTTAAATCGAGAGAGTAAGGCGGTCAGTTCATAACCTCAACATTTTGGCCTTCAATTCATGATTTGACGACTCTTACTGTGTGGATTGGCGCTTTGTCATACTGGAATTTCCATTCCAAGTCTCCGAAAACATTTTTAACTTCAGGAAATGCTTTTTCCAACACGTCTTTGTATGAAATCGCATTCATTTTTGCAGAAAGAAACTGGAACTCTATCGTGCCATAATTAGAGAACGCACCCCGTACCATAACTCCACATTCCCGGCTGTGTAATCGATTGAGTAGGTGTTAATCTTTTCGAAGATCGTGGAAATAGTATTTACACCCATTTTTTTTTTTCGTCGGAAAATATAATTCTATTCCACTCTCTATTCCACGTCATAGTCGTACGACAAAAATTAAGGCGACGTTCCTTACGGAGATTGTCTAGCGGTGGTTTCTTTTTAAGTCTCAAGCTTTGCAAGTGTGCTGCTTTGGAAATAACTATTTTTACCGTTGATACACTTGCAGCTTTTTCCTTGATTTTGGCAGCAGAGTCGTGTGAATTTGAGGCATATCTCAGAATATCTCTCTTGTCTGCATCTGCAATAGCACGACCTTTCATAATATTTCCAAAGCCTTTGGTGTCACGTAAATATGTCGATATAACGTTACGACTTCTATTAGTTTTTCTGCCTATTTGATGAACAGAAAGTCCACACTCCTTGTAGGTTTTAATTTTGGATCTTTCCTCCTTTCATAAAATCGTAAAAATCTGATTGAATACTGGGTCCATATTTAAATATTTCTTACATGTTACTATGACCACTTTCTATCATGAATTGAAAAAAGTAAAAAAAAAGATTGTAGTACTCAATAGTACTTAAATAAACATTCGTTTGATTTAAAAATACAAACCAAAATCAACTGCAATTTTGGAATATTTAATTTTATACAGGTCCTTTTGTTACACGTGGAAGAGCCACAAAATTGTCATCAATACTTTTGCAAAGCGAAGCTATTCGATTTTTTCACAATTTTTTCTAAATTGACCCATATTTTAAACAGTCTTTTTCATTGAAGCACCCTAATAGGTACACACAGTGGCGTCAGGTATGGCGTTTTGTCGCCGAATGTAATGACTTCAAATTATTTTTGTCGACAAAAACTTTGGATTGGTGGTAGGCTGTTTTTTAAGTACTTGGCGATACATTTGGCGATAACTATTAAAACTATTACCGAACTGTGCGAAAAAATTGCGTATTTATTCTTCTTACGGATATGATTATTAGTCGCATAGAAATTGAGTTGGTGTGAATCGTATTTAATACTTTTGGAAAAAATATCTGGCAACATTCATCATAGCAATCTCAAAGGTTACAGCAGCAGTAAATGATTTGGAACATAAACAGGAGTGCCAAATGGTAATTGGTAAATGACGCCAAAAGATCAACATTTTCGAATCTGACCTGAATTTGAATAACAACATTAAATCCAAAAAATTTACATTGAAACCAAGCAGTCGCAGAAATAATATTAAATCCGAAAACAGTTTTAATTTATTTCAGTTTCTGGAATTTAAATCAAAAATATACAAGTTTGTTTATTCCAACCGAATCAAAATTGAAATGAATTTTTTTTGTTTCTATTTCATATATCCAAAACGGAATTACACATAAGTTTGAGTTTGATTCTTACACCCGAAACGAAGTTAGAAACAATTTTGATTCAAGTTGTGAAAAATGTTTTATTTCATTTAAAATTTTTCAAAAAACAGACAACATTTTTGGATGGCTGTGAATAATTCTGAGAGCTTGGTATGGTAAATTCAGAAAATAAATTTTTTTAAAACTGCAATTTTACCTTTCGCAGTTTTGCACCATTTTTCTCTGCCAATAAATAATAAATAAATTGAATTGATTTTTTTTTCTTTCTATTTCATATATCCAAATCGGAATTACACACAAGTTTGAGTTTGATTTTTACACCCGAAACGAAGTTAGAAACAATTTTTAATTCAAGTTGTGAAAAATGTTTTATTATAAGTTTTTTTAAAACTGCAATTTTACCTTTCGCAGTTTCGCGGTTAGATTTACTTTA
>JAHXMU010000640.1:815785-905512 GCA_019455685.1 Philornis downsi | reverse complement strand
ACACAAATTTTTATTAACTGAAGGAATTACGTACAATTTGTAATTTTCTCACCATACACTTATATTCCTGGCCAAATGATGAATAACCAGATATTTCTCATCAAAATTGAATTTACTGTCTTTCAACATATTACCCAAAAATGTCAATCATAGAGAAGAATGCTATAGAAAAACAAACTGCCACGCATCAGAAACTCTTCAAAAGTCTAGAAAATATATGACTGTGCACAATAAAGAATTCACAGGCCTATGTATATATACATATTTATTCACAGTAATCATGTAATCGAAAATATTGAAGAAACAGACAACCAATTGGTTCTATGGGCTTTTCCGCGAACAAATTTTGTTGGACTTGGCTTGTCTTGGAAGGCCCGTACGATCGACCGCTGTTTCGGTTAGACAGATTATATGAATACATCCATTTCGAATGACGCACCGTGATCGAATTTTTTAAATATTTTCTTTCACCAATTGACGCGAGCCTTTTTTGAGTGTTTGTTAGGTTGTTGAAGAAACATTTTCTGTGGCTAACACATGTACTGATGCCGGACACGATAGTGTCCAAGGAGGCCTACTCCTAATGACATGCCACATGGAAATCTTGCACCATCTGTTCACGCACAGCATTGATGTTTTCTGGCACAACAACTGAATGGTTGGATGATTTCACGAAACCTGTCTTAAAGAAAATGCCGGGCCCGATTAAATTGGATTTACCAGTTGTAGGATGGTGTGGTCGTCGATGCTCTTTTGTCTTGTTAATCTTGTTTCGGAAATTCATAATTATTACCAGTTTTTGCATGCTACAAACCACTGTTCGATGTCAGTTTACTCCACCAAAGAGAAATTTGAATATGTCCTTCCTCTGACAGCTGATCAGAAGATAATTGTCAAATGGTATACTGAAACTTGCTTTTCAAAAATATTTTTCGAATATGCAAATAAAAAGAATAATGCGCCAGCCGACACATGACGTTGTTGAACGTATTATATGAAGTTCAATAAATTTTTTTGTTCCTATTAATTGAACTGTCTTATTTTGCTGATATGAATTTCCATAGTTTTTTTGAATTAAAAATCATACCTAGTACATTACCCGAAGAGAAATCAAGCTAAGTACCCTCCACTTACTGGTGTATAAATACAAGTCAAATTTCCATGGCTTTCTTTTCGTAATCAAAAGCCTCATATTTTGGTGATAAGTATTTCCTGAATGCATTTCTTCATTGTTCTGTCAGGCATTGAAGGAATTCGTCAGCAGAAAGAGAAGAATATTCTACAGGCAATCATAAATCCATTTATTAGTAAAATTACTGAACTGCAAACAGTCTATACTGTGCAGGGCGCTTTTCATAATTTAAAAATATCGCTTTGACAAGACGCATATATAAATGTTAAAGACGCACAATTGAAATATTTGTTGTCTAAATTTTTCTGAACTGCTAAGCAAACTTTGGCTAACATTCTCGTATATATTTATCACTGAGTATAAATATTTTGTATGGGTTGCACTCTTACCACTCAATGTTATAAACCCGCGATGGGCAGCATTCTTCAAGCGACCGTAGATGATGTCGGGCTTGTTTATGCACTGCTTTGCATTTAATACGTCTTTAATGGTTTCTGGATCATTGCTCAACAAAATGGGATATGGCCCAATATAGCAGAAGATATTTTTACCGAATTTTTTGATGAAGTAATTGACCGTTCCAACGGTACCTAAAATAACAATAAAATAAAAAAAAGGATGTGACATAAAAAACCATTTTGCAGGCAGGACATGGATGGACACGCTTTCTATATTCGGTAAAAGGTGGTTTGGAATCATTATACTTCTGCCCGAAAGAATAAAGGTAAAAAGAATATTTTCATCGAATGACATATGTTTTTTCAGGCGATTTAGATCTTGGCACAGCGTATTATTTTCCCAGATTGTACGTATTTCCATATTAACGTCAAGTTTATTAATTCATTCAAATACACAAAGTCTCGAAATTGCTTATTCGAAAAAATGCTAAAAGATTTAGAGAACACATGGGTGCGATAAAGACAAACATATTTACAGAACAGTGTGGCTTCACATAAACTAACTTCCAGAATGTTCTTATTAACACATACATACATGATTGTTGAATATTCTGGGAGTGGTCTGAACGATGTTTCTAGAACACACACTTAGAGAAGTTATATTTATATACATGTATTACAACTGTTTCAAAATTCGTGGTAAAATTTGAAAAAATGACCGGTTTAACCATATTTTCTCGGCTTCATATCATCCAATAGGTTGCACTAAATTTAGCCAAATTTGGCATATGTTGCCCATTTGCCAAAGCAACTTCTCAGAATGAAAACAAAGCAAAGTGCCACATCCATTCCGGTACCTCTGAAACAAATGAGCGATTTACCCCGTGCATTCTTAACTCCACACCTTCCACTCGTTTGCACCAAATTCAAACAAATTTGACCTGTATCATGGTTTTTGTAATCTAAATCTTGAGAAGGAGAACGCCCGAATGGACAATACAATCTAAATCTCAATTTATTTTTAAAATGAAATTAGAAATTTAAGTTTTAATTAAGTTCTTCAAGGTTTGAATTATTTTATTCAAAACTCACATAGTTTGTGAGGGAGCTAACTAGAAATATACAAGAAACAGATTTTATATACAGGGTGGGCCATATGAGTGTTGGCGATTTAATTCTTCAATTTCTCGGTAACGCGTGATGCGGGGTAGCGGGGGGATATGTTGTTCGCTGCGCCGCTTCCTGGAAATTTAGTCGCCATGGAGCCGTACACGGGAGTGCAGCGTACATTTTGTGTCCGAGCGTATTACGAAAACAATAAATCAGTGATTACTGCACGACGTTTGTATCGGCATGAACACGGTTTACACGATTTAAGCGAAGTTCCAAGCGCCAATGTGATACGAAAATGGATCAGAGTGTTCGAAACAACCGGCTCAATAGTACCAATTACGGTTCGTGGTCGCCCAGTTTCTGCAAGATCAGCTGACATTGTGGAGCGTGTTCGTGTTTCAGTTCAGTGAAATCCGCAACAGCCAACACGTAAGAGAAGTCAGTCTTTGGATGTCAAAAGAACAACTTTACGACGAATTTTGAAATGTGATTTGCATTTGAAGGCTTATAAGATTCAGATAGTCCAAGAATTAAAACCCGATGATGCCAATAACCGACTTAACTTTGTCAATTTGATGCTAGAGCGGTTCAACAATTTCAACAACGTGATTTTTAGTGATGAGGCCAATTTTCACCTTAATGGCCATGTGAACAAGCAAAATTGTCGGTTCTTGCATGAACGCTTGCATGAACGTCCACTTCACAGCCCTAAGCTTGTCGTGTGGGCTGGGATAACGTCAACCGGTATTATTGGACCATACTTTTTTGAGGACGAAAGAGGGCATACGATGACGGGTAGAGCGAACAATTATTGCAACATGCTAGCAGACTTTTTGGTGCCAGCTTTGCAAGAACTTCAAGGCAATACCTCGAGGATGTGGTTTCAACAGGATGGGGCCACACGTCATACGGCTAGGGTATCCATAGAGCTGCTGAAAAATGTTTTTCCTGGAAAACTCATTTCGAAAAGGGGGGATATTGAATGGCCCCCACGTAGCCCCGATCTCTCTCCATGCGATTATTTTCTATGGGGCTACCTCAAATCGGTAGTCTACGAGAATAATCCGACCAATTTAGAGCAGTTGAAGAGGAACATTATTCAGGAAAGTAACAAAATACCGAGCACAACTTTTCAACGAGTTTTCCAAAATTTGCGACTTCGGTTCCAAGAGTGTCAAGCAGCCGAGGGAAGCCATTTGGACAACATTATTTTTAAGTCTTAAAAATTCCCATGCTTCTACTTTTTAAAAATACAACACCCTTATGGCCCACCCTGTACAAAAAATAAAAAAGAAAAATTACAGTAGAAGATTTTCACTGGCACACAATACTAAATATGAAGTGATGCAACCTCATGCGCAACGGTAAAGGTGAGCGACAAGAAAACTTTAAGATCATATCGAAAAAGTCCAATAATTTGCAGAGCTAAGGGTAAACTGTTCCATTCCGTAATAATTTTTTTATATATTCGCTGTTCATGCGACCATGGACGATGTGCCAACTCCATTTCAGATAAATGAGTGAGTTAAAAATTACTTCCTTCCATATATAATATATCAAGTCATTTTATTGTTCCACAGGGAAATCTTATGTTTTGACGTTATTTAATAACCATGCCCGCATAAAATAGTATATAATTAAAAAAAATGAACGGTTTTCACAAATTGGATTTAGTCCTTGTATGAGTAAGTTTATACCAATAGGGTCGATTTGTTTCAGTTGTAAAATCTACGAGCCATAATAATGTGGACGATATATCTGCTCGTCATCAGATGAATAGTTGTGTTAAAAATGCCCTCTTCTCATTAGTAACATAACGATTTTGCTCTTTATCGAGTCCATATATTCCTTTTAATTAACAAGTGAATGCTAAAGTTGTTAAAAACCAATGAAAATTTTCGTTGTTTAACGAATAAATATTAACATATTTTAACAAATCTCGATAAAGTTGAATTTTTTTCTTTTTTCTAGGCATTGTGAGCAATTTTTGGGATCTTCATAAGCACTTTTCATAGAGAAAATTGTCTTCACATGCTCTTTTGATTTAAAAAGTGTTTTCAGCACACTTTTCATGTACAAAAAAAATTTCATATATAAGACGTAGTAGAAAGAAATCAATTTTCTGGAACGAGATTGCAGGCATTATTAAGCATGGTTAGAATGATAAGATTTAGGTCAACTATGCACCGTTTTATTCGATAACTTGTTGCCATTTTGATGGTAATTCCATTATGCCTCCCTCATAGAAACACTCGCCCCTGTTGGCAAAAAACTGTGACAGGCGATTTGCACAAACTTCTCTTGAAGTGAATATTTCAACAGCTAAAGAATTTTTCATAGACAGGAATAGGAGACAATCATTTGGCACCGGGGCCGGACTATGTGGAAGATGCATAAGAACCTCTAACTAAATTCCCGGAGCTTCTACCAAGTCATTGTCGATGTGTGATGCATGGCGTTGTTTTAATGGAGCACAATTCATCTCCTATTGCCTGATCAAAGCTGGCAGACGGTTCAATTGCTGAAAGTTCGGGTTCAATTTAAGAATTTGGGAGTAGGGAGCTCATAGTAAATGATCTCCTGTCAATCCCATCAAACACATAGCGAAGCCTTTCTGACTGTTAATCCTGATTTGGTCACCGTTTGCGTCGACTCAGTGCGATTCGAAGACGGTCATTTTCACTTGAAATTGTCGTAAATTGTCTAGATAATAATAATAGATCGATCGATCTTATAGTGAGGGTTTTTTTTTTGTATTGACTCGTGTTACAACTATATATGTACATTAAACTTCCTTTTGTTTACAGCCTAATTCAATGTTTAGCTCCTGGGCAAAAGAAACAGTGCATACTCGTATATGAAGGTTGGACTTGATGATTTCCATTTTTTTACGTTAAAGTTGTTCAAATTGTGCAATGGAGTACCTCCCATACAAATTGACCGATTTAATTTTGCTCTTTTAAACTTGTTAACACGAATGAAGAATTGTATTCGGTTTTGAGGAATCAATATTATTTTCCTCGAGCGGAAAAAGTTAAGAACTTGATAGAAAAAAGTGTGACAGATTCATAAAAATTTTTTAATTTCATTAAGCTTCACAAAATAAATGTTACGACAGTTCATTATGAATGCGAACTTGTACATTCAAATTTTTCCAAAGAGATGAACTCAGAAATGTGGTAACAAAAAAAAAGCTAAAATTTTCGCGAAAAAAGCTACAAGAACCTAAAAAAATTTCAGAGAATGCCCAATTTTTTTAAGAAAATTGATGTAGTTTGCACAGAGGCATTTCAATTTTTATTGCGTTTCATAAGTTGAAACTTAGCACATGAGATCTTTATTTATACGGAAAGTTCTTGCGGAATAAGATGTTTATTTAAAATTCACTTCCATTCAAGAATTCATAATTCACAAAAAGGTGAAATTTTTTTTCCTTTCATCATTGCCTTTAGATCCAGTTGATTTAGCATAGAATTGTAAACATTGTTATTTACTATTAGAGTGTCCAAAACGATAAAAACTTTTTTTTTGCCAAGACGATATGAAATTTTGGCTAAAACGTAATTTCTGCTTAACATTAATTATGTAGTGATTTCTTAATTCGTGCTGCCAACCAGAAAAAGGACGTTGTAAAAATGCGTTCTCCATAATTGCAGCATCTTCTGCACATCTTTGACCAGATTTTCGTCGCTATCATTATAAGAGAGAAGTCCAGTTCTATACATTCTACTTCTGATCACGGCAGGAATTACAAGGAAAAATTGTTTCATGACTTTTTAACTTGATTGAGCAATGTTCGTCTGTCTGATTGGCTGGCTGCCTTGCTAATTGTTTGGTTGGTAGATCCGATAGGTGTCGCGAATCTCTGTCAATCTATCTTGAAACTTGGCACAGCCTAACATTTTGCCAGGTCGTAGCTGGGAATTGTAAATGAATTGTATGGAGCCAGTCCTCCCGGTGTTACAAATCGGCTAAATTTACGGTTCGGAATAACTGAAAGTTTTGTCCATCGCATTGACAGAGTTTGAAAAAAAGAAATATTGACCGACTAACCACAGCCTTTTTGATACTTCTCGTACAAATGGTCCATTTAGCTCTAGAATTCTCAGATCATTATTGCCCCAAATTTGGTCAAATTTGGTATACTTCAGTGTTTGCTTATTTGTAAGGACTCACAATAAAAACATACAGCTTTTCCATGCTCCTGCTGTACTTCCCATTTAAATTGACCGAGTTATAGAAATTTGACCTTTTGTCTGTAATTCTTAACTCTTTAACGACATTTTTAGGAATCACATCACATATAATGCTTCGTAAAATTGGAATAAATCAATCAGCAGATAACCATAATAATTTTTGTGCACATATTCCTAAATTCATATTCTTCATTCTATTGCACCATATTCAGTATAATTTAATACGCGACAGGCATTTAGCAGTTAGCTTAGTTTTATGATTCACAGTGGGTTGAATTGTTTGAAAAATTGAAGTTGGTTGAAAAAAAAAGACAAAATCAGTAGATCTCTTCTCTATAATTTCTAAGCTGTTGGCTGTCAGAATGTTAGAATGTCACTCCTTTGATTGTGTTTTGATTCAGAGCACTTTTGATACGAACATAGCCGTTTCCACATCCCTTCTGGCACTCCTTACATTTTTGCTGTTTTAAAAATATTTTAAAATTATTTCATTGTCTTTATTCATGAGTGCTCATGTCCTTCTATTCACCGGTGTTAACTCTCATTTACAAGTTCACATGTAAACGCTTATGAGTGCTAACGGGTTTTTTTTGCAGCAATCACTTGTAACTTTAACTGGCTATGTATACTTTTACCTTTACTTGTTAGCATAACTCCCCAGCCCAATATTACGTGATGCCAAATCGTGGAGAATTTTGTGCACAATAAAATATAATGACGGTCGCGCCATCTCTGAAAGAGCCACAGGAAACCGAGAATGAATACAAGGAAAAGAAAGAGATCTGGCATTTTAGTAGAGGCGATTAATAGCGCGAATATGATTCGTTTTACTTTGACGCGATGTTAATCGATGCCTGGCGAATTTACAACTAATTGATTGTATGTTGATGCCGTCTATTTTATTAGGTTTTGACAAATGAATTTAATAGCATAATAAGGGTGAGATTGAGAGTGTGATTGCAGTTATTGACTCTGATCGACCTATCGACTGGCGCTTATTTTCTAATTATTATTATCATAATAAAAATGTAAAACTGAATGAATAATCTGCAAGAATAATTTATAAGTAGGGAACGCATATTCTATATCAGTTAATTTCTGCTCAGCATCAATTTATTTATGGATGGTTCTCATTATGAACTGATTAGCCTAATGAACTGATTAGCATTGTGAGGAACAAGAGGAAGTTCGTTGTATTCTATGAATCTGTTGTACGCATTCACTCTACTGAACGTCAATTTCAATTCAAAATTCAACTGAAATTACTATTCCTACATGTGAATAATATGTAATATGTAATACATGGTGTCTGTCGGGAAGGTTTACTACTTTGTTTGTTTATGATTTTTGATTAAATCAAAGAGAATTGATCTTATATTGACAAATGTTTTATTTAATGTCGGCAATTATGTATGGAATACAATATCACATAAATGTCCGCCTCTGTTCTCCTCACAAATGCGAGCCCTTTTGAGTACATTTTTCATTACATTCTCACACATTTCGCGCGGTATTTAATTTCATCACGAATATTTTGTTGCCCAAGCAAAAGTTTGCAAATGTATTAATGAATATATTATGACGTAAAAAGTAAGCTGTCCCGATTTCGGTGTTGGAAACCAATTTTCCTTGTGGAAAGAAAACATAGCACTGTCTAGTGAAAAAAATTTAGCTACGAATTTCGCCATTATTATTTTTGCATGAAGTTTCATTCCGAAATGAGTATACGTTTGATTTTGAACTAAATTTATGAGAGAAAAACTTAAAAAAAATATCTAAATTATAAAGTCTGTTTCGACATTTTTGATAAAAAGCTATGATGTTCTTCCGAAAAAAACCTTTCCGAAAAAATCGTTTTGAGATGTAGTGAAATTTGTTCACAGGAATTGTAAAGTACAGACAATAAAACTAAAAGTGCTGCAAATTTCGATATGAATAATGTGGGATATATGTAATATAATGTAGATGTTATATCTGTCTTAATATAATAACGTCGACATTTCCTTAATTCCATCACTGTTCCATAATTTAACAGTGACAAATGTGTTAATCGCTCTACCAAATACCGTCTTGCGTCTAAACTGCTGTGATTATTTCTAACAACTCAGACGTTTCAAACAAAAAAAAAAAAAAAAGAAAAAAGAAAATAAAATAAATAAATATAATAAAATAAAATTATTTAATAGTATAGCTTTGTTTAAGCCTTTTTGCTACATCAGCTATCCTTAAATAAGTATTCTTTGGATAAGAATACGTTGATTATGTTAGGGAGAATAAATACAAACCACATCAGTCTGAACCGAGGCTAAGGGACAGATAACAGTATTTATCTGCTTGCTCATATATTTCAAGTCTTTATGTACAAAATCCTGAAATTGAAATAAGCATGATTAACGAAAACTTGAAACACATTAAGGGATTTATGGTATCTATATTTTGTTTCCAAATGATATTACGCAATTACATTCAAGACCAATCCTAAAGTTAAAACACAATCTATTGCTGCACATTTTTAAAATATCTCTTATATATTCTAATGTATTAGAAACCAATAGATCAAATTTACTTTTTAATTAAATTTTGGCTTCTTTCTCCGTTCCACAAGAATCGGTGGATTCTCGCTCAATTGTGATGTTACATGATTCTCCAGCTTCAAATCTTCCAGTTTGCAGTGAGTGGTAAATTTATATCTCTTGATTATTTTGGCCAAAGCTACTTTAATACTTAATTGGGCATAACGCCAACCTGCAAGTAGTAACCATTTCATTGAAACCAAACCGTGTGACTACAATAAAGCTTCAAAGGTATTCACCTATGCAGAAACGTAGTCCTTTCGTAAATGGTATAAACGAATAAGGATGTCGCGATTCGATTTTCCCCGGCAGGAAATTGTCCGGATTGAATTTATCCGCATCAGGTCCCCAGATTTCTTTACTCTGATGCAAACTGTAGATGTCAATGACTACACGTAGTCCCTTAGGCAAAACTATACCGCTGCTGAGTGTTAAATCTTGACCCGCCACTTCTCTGGCAACTTGAGGTATAATCGGAAAAAGTCTCAGGGTTTCGTTTATGACCATATCGAGAAAAACCATTTGACTTATATGCTCGTAGGTAACCTCGAATTGTTCATCGTCATCTTCGGGAAAGAGATTACACATCTCTTCATAAGCTCGTTCTTGATACTCGGGATGCAAGCCCAGCATAATCAGTATGTAATAAAGACTTGTAGAAGTCGTCTCGAAGGACTGCAATTTTTTGTGTAGAAATATGATATGTTTTCTGTTCCATTCTATAGCTTACCCCTAGAAAAATATGAAATAGGTCGGTGGTAACGTTGCGGCTTTCCATTTTATTCTGTTGCACACCCTTGGCCATGTATTCGACTGCTGTGTTAATTTCAGTTTCATAACTGGGATCCACTCCGCGTTTGGTGGAAAAGTCATTAAATGACTAATATTATAATGTAATAGATATTTTATATAAATGAATGAACATGTCGCTTAATAGATTCTAATTGATGCTTACTTCTTCTATCAAGGCCAATATCTCATTTCCTATGTTTACTGAGGCTTTAAAATAGGTCATCTGGGCAAATTTTCTCAGAAATCCTATGGCATAAATGTTGTTTAACATCAGTTCGGAACAATATATCAAAAATCTAGAAACGAAAGTTAAGAAGATATGAAATTTTAATATTTAACTCAAGTATGATGCCTCGATTGGGCGGATAAGTGTGTTATCTGTCTTAAAGGAAACAGTATAGTCGTAATTTGTTGATTGTTCTTGTTATATGGAAAAGGTTTGCCACATCTCAAAATGGTTGACGTCCGAACATTTGCATCAAAAGAAATAATACCTAAAATTTCTATTCCATGTGCAAGGGGCAACTAAATAGCTTCTAATGAAAGCTTTATAGTACCTTCTCAACTCTGAATTACTAAGTGATATTATCATATGGCATAATCAGTATTTACTCTATATCTATCCAGAGAAAGTATCTACAGCTAAAATTGAAATAGAATTCATGTTCACTTTTTGCACTTACCCCCACCGCCCCCTTCTAAATAGTATCAGTCAATTCTAATGAAATAAATGTTGTCAACATTTACGAACAAGATAAATTTAATTCACAAATTTCTTAATATCTTGACACTCCTGCCTTTAAATCAAGATGTGGCCAATTCCTCATGCAAATTTTCGTTCCTTCAAACTGGTCAAACATATCTGCAGTCCATTCCGCTGGGCAATGGATGGATAGTCTATTATCCATCTTCTCTTTCTTTTTCACAGTTCTGGCTCTAGAAATGAAATGTGTACAATGGAACGGATACCTAATATTATGACATCAAGCATAACCATTTGGTGTTCCGAAATGCCAATATCTGACGATCAGTAGAGCAATCGCAACGCTAGGGGTAGCTGTTGACATATAAAGAGAGTTTAACCATTAAAGACACCAGTTCATGTAGATTTGTAAACAGCTACGTTGCATTCTAAATTCTAATTTTTGCAGTGATGCGTCTCATATTGGTTTCACAATTTTATTGTCGAAGTTGGAGGCTGATACAGCAGTTGTAGAGCCTGATGCCGGAATTGCAATGTCTCTGGCTAAACGTTGGGATAACCTGTGATATTGTCGATTTATAGATCTGGCCTGTAAATTGACGATATCAAAATCTGTAACGGCTATAAGCGAAGTGCAGCTAAGGAGCTGACAATCTCTAAAGATGACAATACGAAACGTTCTCAAGGAAGAATAATGAGATAAGGAATGGTGGAAACGGATAGATGAACTTTGTAAATCGAAAGCAACAAATTCTCGTTTTGCTAGAAGCTTACTAAGATGTATAGATTTGAGAACATTCCCGTAACCAGTTTGAAGAGTTACAGATAACAAAGCGGCCAGTAGAAGGCCAGCTAATAATAGCAAAATTACCCCTGGCGAATGGTAGCGGATTAATGATTTTCTATTTCCCTGATCGTAGTTTGGTTTCACTAGTATCAAGGTAATAGTAAACAGCTATTCTAGAACACAATATCAAGAAAAAAAATCTACAGCTGGGATTTCGGTGTATTAGGTTACAGAGCGCACCACCGCCTTCCGTCACTCTTCCCCTTCTAATATACATCAAAAAGGCAGACATTCCAGTAACCACGGATAAATCGAAATATTTGTAGGGGCTAAGAAGTGAAACTTTTTCCGTTTAAGCCCATATGACTTACAAAGAGGTAAGTGTTGAAGAATTTCGAACTACTTTTTAATATTTTTGTTCTCAATATATAGTGGCATATCTTTTCTTGTTCTGTCAATATTATAATTTCCTTTTGCCAGTATGAAAATAGTTTTTCATTCTACAACAAATAAACTACCTGTTAAGTCGAATGGGCTCTTGCTGTTTCTTCTTTTCCCGCTGCCATAGGCTATGAACTTAGCACGCTTCCATTGAGCACATTTATAAATATTTGGCCCTAAGACTTATGCGCTAATACCGGCGGAAAAAGGGACAAAATTAGATCCAAAAGCAGAACTGTTAACTGTTGTCGGTTAGGACGAGAATTCAAAAGGATATCGCCTGGTTAATGTGAGTACTAAGAAAATTATTGTTAGCCGGGATGTGAAATTCCTTGATGATGATGGGATTGTTTGCTTTCCGTCTGTAGAGATCCTGGAATTGAAGTTGAGGATTTGATCCCAAGAAAGCAATCCGAAGATTGCCTAAAAGAGGCATCCGTCCTTGGATCGAATATTGACATTTCATTCCAAAGTTTTAGTAATTCTGAGGAAGAAAATATTGACGGCATAGAAAATATTGGCAGTCCACTACCATCTGAATCGTGCTTGAAGAATCCTCTTCGAAGATAGACTAGAAGCACAAAAGGTAAAATGCCAGAACGGCTGAATTACAATGCAATAATTCAAGACATAAATTTTGAAGAACCGAAAACATATAATGCTATTAAATCGAAAGACCACGATTTGTGGATGACAGCTATTAAAAAAGAAATAGCTTCATTGAGGGAAAATAGCATATGGGACTTGGTAACACCTCCAGTAAATGCTTATGTAGCAAGCTGTAAATGGACATATAAGATTAAGCGTGATGCCAGCGGAAATGTTTTGCAATACAAAGCTTGTTAAGTAGTCCAAGGGTACAATCACAAATATGGATGTAACCACGATGTAATTTTTGCCCCTGTTGTTACACAAACCTCGCTAAGAATATTACATTTGGTTGCCGGTGCTGGAAAAATGAAAGTCCTACATATGGATGTAAAATCTGCATTCCTCAATGGTGAGTTAAATAATACCATTTTTATAAAGAAACCTTCTAAGTTTGTGGAAGGGGGTTCAAGGAAAGTAGGCAAATCAAAGAAGAGTTTGTATGGACTCAAATAAGCGGGGAATGTTCGGTATAAAACGTTGGACAAAGTTTTAGTCGATGGTGGATTTACATGTTTCTACACAAAATGCAGCGCCGAGTAGGGGCTGACTTATGTATTAATTTATGTCGATGACATTTTGTTAGCCAGCGCCAATGATGAAAATATTTATTGTACTGAAAAACTACTTAAAGAACACTTTTGCATAAGTAATCTTGGTGAAGAAGTTCACCATTATTTGGGAATATAAGTTTAAAGAGATCAAAATTTAACTTTCATGATTCTTCAAAGTAACTGTATTAAGAATTTACTAAAAGATTTCGGTTTTAAAAGCGCCAAAATCTAAAAATATCGTTTGGATCCTTCACACGGAAAATCGGAATCCACAAATTTGCTCGATAATATGCAATATCGACAGCTTATAGGTTTATTACTATTTTTAGGCGTGAACTCCAGACCTGATATTTCGGCGGGAGTTTCAATATTGGCTCGAAAAATTAGTTCCCCAAATCAAAAGGTTGGACAGAGCTTAAGTGTATACTTAAATATTTAAAGGGCACTGCTAAGGATTTTTTACTACTAAGTGACAATTCAAATCAATACATTTGCTTAATTAGTTATGTGGACGCAAATTGGGCTGAAGATAGACATGATCGGAAGTCTAACTGAACTTGTAAGAAGCAATCTTGTGAATCTCTATCATCTACAAAAGCTGAATTTATTGCGTTGTCAAAAGCTTGTAAAGAAGTTGTATGGATTCGTCAGTTACTGAGTGACATGCAGTAAAAGCGAACTAAACCCAACGTAGTATTTGAGGACAACCACGGCTGCCTAAGAATGATTAAAGAGAGTTTGTCAATATGAAAAAAGTTTTTCATAATACAATAAATACATTTCTCTGGCTCTTGCTATTTCCTAAATTCCCCCTGCAATAGTAAGAACCTCCACCATATGTATAATAATGAAACAGATATGTTGATTTAAGAAGCTGAAACGAAAATACACTTTTATGTAGTTTCATTTCTTATGCTAAATCAGAATTGAAATCATATGTAGTTTCATTCCATGGCAGAGGAAAAGGCCTCGCATCAAACTACGAAGGGCAAAACTGGTTCAAAAATTCATTTTCGAATTTGCGACACCAGGTTCTCGGAAATTTTCACAAATACTGAAAAATGTTGTTTGTTTTCATGACGTGAAAAATTTCAAGTGAAATACAAACCGAGTATTTCATGAATTGAATCCGAATCAAATCGTTTCTGACTCCGCCTTAGATGTAAGGATCAAAATGAAAATTGTTTGTAATTTCTTTTTTGATGTATCAAAAATTCAATCTAATTTTAATTTGGTTGTTAAAAGGTAAGGTCTTCAGAAATCACTGTTAGTTAGCACCAATATATCGTCTGTTTGCGAGACGCCAATTAATCCAGATCTTCCGAAAAACCCCGTCAATTATAGAGAGATGAATTATTCCCATAGATCCTCGATGATTCTGCTGATGATCTTATCCACATCCTAGTATCATCCGTGAGAATATGCTATGCCATGTCGTTGAATACACTATGAAAATCCTGGGAAGAAATATCGTATGTATATATAGAATAGCAAGCATAAGTTTCGGGGGGAAAATATGGTATACGTTAGTATATGTTTTAATGGAATTTTTGGGAGATCGACAGAATCTTCTCACAATTATTTCCCATTGATCACATTGTGATTATCTTAGGAAGGAATTTGCAGATCGGATAATTGCTATGAAATTGATGGGCAGACAAGCAATTGTAAGAGGCAGGAGATTGTAAAAGCTATGGACCGCCTTCATAAACTGCTGATGTGTTGGTTTACACTTTGCTAATAAATCCTCTTTTCGTGTGATGCAAATTAATCCGTATCTTCCTTCATTGTCTTTTTGATTGTAGGACAGGACAATTATGATAAGTTGAATGTAATCTGCTCCTTATCATCATAGAAACTAGATAATTCTGTTGGTGATTTTACCCACATCCTAATGCAATCCATGAGAATTCCCATCAACAAACTCATATTTGGATCCATTATTTTTATCTTAGGAAGCAATGTGGAGATGACATAGTTTGGAGCTGAAAATGACAAGCAGATGGAGCTGCTCAAAGAAAAAGTGAAATGGTGAAAATCAGATAACCCAGTTGAGTTACTAAACAAGATGGTAAAGAGTTGCCAAAACCTAAAAAAAAGGTTCCACGAAGGGGGTAAATCCCTTAAATAATGTGAGGATGGGATAGAGCAGATGCTATAGAAATTCGCTACGTCCTATAAGGTCTTCCTCCAGCCTATGCTAAACAGAAGTGGAAAAGTTGGTAAAAGTTGGAAAATAATGAGTCGTAATAGAAAATAATCTAAAAAGATATTAAAACCATCGAAGACTATAAATATCTATCCCTGATTATAAAGATATATTAGTTCGACTTAAAGAAATATTTTATCTCAACAGGAATTTCGATAATTTTTTTACTTACTCATTAAAACATTCGGCAAAATATTTTGTACTACAGCGAGTTTTTTCAACTTTTCTGCCGATAGTTGTACCTGCAAAAATAAAGTAATAAATTAACTTGTAGGGACCACAATACTAATCCTTCATGAGAATTATCATCACATATAAATATGGCTGTAAGTATTAGAATTAAATTTTAAATTACTACAATTTATAATTTACTTAGAGCTCCAAGAATTAGATTACTATTATTAACACCGAATATTTATCAAATGTTGCTGAAACGTATCATTGTGATTTATAGTCATTAGATGAGTATCCAGATTGTAAGGTGCACAATGTTTTAAAGCGTCTGAGCGTAAGTTATCTGCGATGTTAAATCTCAGATTGTATGGACACCTATGTATGTTTCGGCAGTCAAATATCTGTACAGCAAAAATCTACAAGTTATTGTAAAAGCAAATGGGCCTAAGGTCCCATTGCTATTCTACTTACGTGTCGCAATGGCCATAGTGAACTCTCGGAAATATATAAACAAAGGTGTGTTTAATTTTTCATCAACAGTTTTATCGATACTTTTGAGGACGTTATTGACCTCCTCATTGAAAATGGGAATGAATGACATCATGTTCTTGTTATTAAAAGCCGTATTCGCGATTCTCCGTTCATTGGACCAGTGAGGATCTAAGGAGAAGGTACAAAACTTTAAAAATAATTTTTTAACAATACGAGAGGATATTCAAATATTCCGAAATTATTTGACTTTGTAGTGAGTTGGCATTTATTTCTTATACGAGGAGACTAGCAAAAGTTCGCTTAACTGCCACACAAATTTTTATTAACTAAAGAAATTACGCACAATTTGTAGTTTTCTCACCATACACTTATATTCCTGGTCCAGTGATGAATAACCATATATTTAGCATCAAATTAAATTTATTGATTTTCAAAATATCACCCAAGAAAACCAATCATAGAGAAGAATACTATAGAGAAATGAACTACCAACCCTCAGTAACTCTTTGTTTGCTCGAGCAAACTAAATATCACCAAGGTTTGTTCAGGCGTCGAATCTCGTGCATCACGTAACTTATTTTTGATGTGTAGGAATATAAAGAAATCATTGGCTGGCAAATCAAGATGGGCCGAATGGCCCATCAATTCAATTCTTTTGGTCCTCAAATAGGCACTTGTTCGAGCTGATTTGTGGTAGCCGGCATAGTGGCGATGAAAAATGACTTCTCGTAGGGGTTGGGTTTTCTCTTTCTTGCAAAAAAATCTGAAAAAAGTCTGACACAGTAATCTTATAACCGGAAATGGCAAAGAAACAGGCAACCATTTGGTTCGATGTGCTCCTTCTGCGAACAAATTTCGTTGGACTTGGCTTGTCTTGGAAGGCCCGTACGGTCGATTACTGCTTCGGTTCGGCATATCATATGAATACATCCATAAATCGTCAACTGTGCAGATATTGTACACAACCGAACGACGCACCGTGATCAATTTTTTTTTAAAATTTTCTTTCACCAATTGACGTGAACCGTTTTTGAGCGTTTATTAAGTTGTTGAAGAAAAATTTTCTGTGGCTAACACATGCACTGATGCCGGACATGTTAGTGTCCAAGGAGGCCTATTCCTAATGACATGCCACATATCAATCTAGCACCATCTGTTCACGCACAGCATTGACAGAACAACCGATATTGAATGGTTTCACGAAATCCGGCATGGAGAGAATGCCGGGCCCAATTAAATTGGTTTTACCATTTGTAGGATGGTATGCTCGTCGGTGCTGTTTTGTCTTGTTAATCCACATCGTGAAATGTTCACTTTTCAGCAAAAAAACAAAAAAAGTGGAAGTCATTCAAAAAGAATCACATTTTCATCGTTTTTATAGATGAAATCAAAGCATATTTTATCACTTCTCCACCAAATCAGTTTTGAACCACTTCCAAAACTGCCATAGTGAAAATTTGGTTTTATTTTCATTTATTATTTATTATATGCCTAACAATTAAAGAAAAACGTGTTGCATTCAATTACCTCAAAAAACGTTTTTAAATGAGATAATATGATCCATAGATACAATTTTTGATAGTCGACTTAAAGAAGCTTCTCTTAAACCTTTTAGTTATCCTCCTTTATATGATGACCGATGTGGTAAGTTTGTCATTCTATTTGTAAAAGCAACAAATACTCAGAGACCACATGAAGCGACGTGAACTGCTGTCCTTGGAAGAGGATGTATAAACTTCGGCTCTATGAATTATTAGGTATTGTTTTATTTAAGTCACTGCATGTATATTCGGTTTTTTTTATAGAAATTACTACATGCGTCGGGATTTGTGGCCAGTTTTTTAAGAAACTGATTTTTAATACAAATAAAAATACAATAAAGGATTACTCTTTCTTTAAATAATGGAAATTTGAGTTTTTAATATATCCACTTCATTCATGCATATGTAGGGAAAAGGCATCATAAAATAATGCTTCCCTCCTATGACAGCCCTATGTTAATTTCATTGGTGATTATGCAATTTTTCACCGCTTCCCTATGACAGGTTGTGATGAATATATGTTCCTTTGGATACACTTTTTTGCTGGAATGTTAATGTCAAGCTTGTAGAAATATTCAACATTTAGAGTGGTTCCCGGTATACCTGATGACGTAGATTAATAGATCTCGAATGTGACTGCTGATTAACTGAGGTTGAATAACATCGCTATATGTCGAATACTAAAAAATGGTTCTGATACCCGATGAAATCATCAAAATGGATCCATTGAATTTTAATTCATAAAGGCATTTAAAGGTTTTGCTATTTATTGTAAGGGCAGCATATTTCAAAAAATCGTAACAACTAATGAGCTGCATGATTTCATATGTGCGTTTCTGAAATCGAACAAAAATATTCATAGTATGGTGGCATATCCACCCATCAAGACGACAAAAATAATGAAGCTCAGCGGTTTCTAGCCCGAAAGAAATGGTAATATTAATTGATTTTTAAGCTTCTTATCCATCTGCGGTAAGGTGTACTCGTATGTTAAATTTGGAGAGGAGGACCTAAACTTTCAACATCTTGCGTCTGTCTTTGAACAACTTAACTATCTCGATAGCGGAAAATCTTTCGAAGTTTGTATGTCATGCAGGCGCTAACCTATTTTGATGCTATTTAAAGCCTTGGAATATATATTGCGTGACAATGAAAACATGCAAACGAGTATTTTGTTTTTTTGCCGGATATAAATAGCTCAATAAAAAACTAAATAAATTTAATTCTTACGAATTATGCGTAAGATCTTTATTACTTTTAATATATGATTTTAATCTTTATATGATTTAATTTTTGCTCATACATATCGGAAATTGATTGTTTAAAAAAACCCACTTGAAGGAATTGTCAAAATTCTTCTTCCTCTATACTGACACGGAGTTTGAGGGTAATCTGACATTTAATAAATTTATTGTACTCACTTCTGTCAGTTTATCTTAAGTGCGTTTTGCAATTTCTACAATAGACAAAATACCGAATAAAGGATTTGCTTCAAACTTTGTATTTGAAATGGAATTTCGGGTTGGAAAAACAATACAAAAGGCACACGTTGAATCGACTTGCGTGCATAGGAGTGGTACAGTGCATTCGAAGTTATTCGAGATGTGGTAGAAGATTTTCTTCGTCTTCAACTTAAAGTTTATTTCGAAAGATGCAAATTGTCCTCTAACAATTCAATTACGAAAACATGTTAGAATGAGTCAATTCCTACTCTACATGTATAAAACGTCTTATAACTGGTGATGACACATGAGTTTATGAGTTTTATATGCAAACTAGTCAATCAGCTTCAGAATGGCGCCTTCCAATGGAATGGCTCTTTCTGTTTTATTGATCAAATCCCTTTAGCTCTTTAATATTAACATGATTCACAATCAAACAACTCCACAACTTAAAAACTGGTTACAAACTGAAAATTTAAATTGTTAAAGACAAATGTGTTTGATTAACAAATTCGGTTTTTTTACTCTATCAAGCAAAATCCAAAACTCTAAATACCATCAGAATTGATTGATATTTATAACACATATATATAATCTCAAGAAGATTTTTCGCAATCGGGGTAAGCATTTTTTGGCATCCTATAGGCTTCCCAATTTGGGCTGCGTAACATTACGTTTGGTTCATTCCACAGAAAGCTGAGTTCTTCTTTGAGAAATCTCAGTTCTTTTCTAGAAATCAATAGGACCAGTAGTTTCGGAGATCCATAATTATTACTATGTTTTTATGCTACAAGCCACTGTTTGGGATCAGTTTACTCCACCAAAGAGAAAGTTGACAGCTGATCAGATCAAAAATGTGTTGGGAATAGGCAAAACAAAAAAAAAAAAAAAATATTGCGCTAGCTGACACATGACATGACCGATGTTGAACGTATTACAAGAAGTTGAACATATTATTTTTTGTTCTTATTAATTGAACTGTCTTATTATGTTGATATGAATTTCTATAGTTTTTTTTTCTTGAATTAAATAAATGGTGTCCCAACAAGAACGCAAGATTTAAATTTGGCGCCATTCGAAGTGTCATTGTTTGACATTTGAACAGTTGTTATTGTTTGCTAATAGAAGGTACGAGGTTAGTAAAAATAAAGCGCTACACGAATGAACAACGCGTTCCCATTGTGAAATTGTTTTACCAAAATGATGAAAGTTTTGCGGCTACAGTTCCCAAATTGCTATCAATTTAGGGTCACAATAATGCTCCAAAAGAGTCAACTGTAACGAGATTATTGATAAATTTGCCAAAACTGGATCTGTTAGTGATGTAAAGACAACAACGCGCCTTCGACCAGGTCGATCGACCGAAAATATCGCAGCTGTACGTAATGGTGTCGCTTAAACTCCATCCACCTCAATTGGACACCGAGCTCACCAAACTGGTGTCCCCAAACTCACTATGCAGCGAATTTTGACGAAAGATTTGCATTTTCATGCATACAAAGTTCAATTGACTCAGGAACTGAAGCCAACTGACCATGAACAGCGAAGGGAGTTCGTTAATTGGGTATTGGAGAGACAACATGAAAAAGCTGATTTTGCCGATAAAATCATCTTCAGTGACGAGGCCCATTTCCATCTTGATGGCTTCGTCAATAGCCAGATTTGTCGCATTTAGGGTGAGGAAAATCCTCGAGTGATTTACAAGAAGCAAATGCATCCTCAACGTGTCACTGTGTGGTGTGGATTTTGGCCTGGAGGAATCATTGGACATTTTTTTATGAAAATGAGGCATGTCAGCGCGAACAGCCAATGGTGTTCGGTATCGTGAAATGATAACCAGTTTTTTCGTGCCTTCGTGGTTTCAACAAGACGGCGCCACATGTCATACAGCCAGAGAAACAATCCAATCTTGCGTTCTTGTTGGGACATCCTTTATCATACCCAATACATTGGTTGCGTTTTTTTGGTATACTTGTGCTGAGACAATTTTGCACGCTAAGCTTAACGGGGATAAAATAGTAAAAAAGTAGTACAAAAGTATGGAAAATAACGATGCGACCAAGTTCTCCTACGCAAAAGTAATCGTAATAACATAAGTAATAACGTACATACAAGTTGTTAATTTTTTTTGCAAATATCTATTGGTGAATTTTGGTTTTGTGTGTTATTGCACACTCAATGCGTTCCAATTCAATTTTAATTTTAATTTATTAATTGCGCGAACAATAAGTTACGTTTATTATATAAACGGATGATAAAATGATTTCGAATAAGCACAAAACAAAATGAATGAACATTTAATAAATAGCAACGCTGCCAAGTTAATTTTGCTAAGCGCCAATACGTTTTTTTGGTATCCTATACCGGTATCCTATATTGAATACCAAAACAAAGAAAAACTCAACCATTATTTCAATGTACGAAATGCTTTGTACTTTCATACTTAATCATACTACCTCCACTTACTGGTGTATAAATACAAGTCAAATTTCCTTGACTTTCCTTCTTCCTAAATGCCAAAGGCATTGAAGGAATTCGTTGGCACTATATTTCCCAAATCTTGCGCGTTGAGACCTTTGGTTGTTTTTAGGAAGAGAAGAATACTCTCTAGGCAATCATAAATCCATTTATTGGTAAAATTACTGAACTGCAAACAGTTGATGTTGTGCAAAGCGACTTTAACAATTTAAAAATGCCGCTTTAACAAAACGCAGAGATAAATGTTAAAGACGCACATTTAAAATATTTGTTGTCCAAATTTTTCTGAACAGCTAAGCAAACTTTGGCTGATATTCTCGTATATATTTATCAATGAGTACAAATATTTTTGTATGCGTTCTATTCTTACCACTCAATGTTATAAACCCGCGCTGGGCAGCATTCTGAAAGCCACCGTAGATGCTTTTGGGCTTGTTTATGCACTGCTTTGCATTAAATACGTCTTTAATGGTTTCTGGATCTTTGCTCATCAAAATAGGATATGGTCCTAAATAGCAGACGACATTTTTACCGAATTTTGTGAGGAGGTTATTGATCGTTATGATTGTACCTAAAAAAACAAAAAAAAGGACATGACATAAAATATAATTCTGCAGGCAGAGCATCGACACGTTTCCTAAATCACATGATGTGTGATTTGGAATCCTTGTACTTTTGCCTGAAAGAATAAAGGAACAAATGTGACAGCCAAAAAGAAGCCATTAAAATACTAAGAATATAAATTTTTCTGACTGGGATTGTTTAGATTTTTATCCATTGCATTGTCCTGCAACTTTAAGCGAATGATCGAAATATTCTTGCCTCCATGTCTTCCAATCGGTTGTACCAAATTCGATCAAATTTTCCACATATCACATGTTTGTCAATCTACGTTCTGAAAATGAAAATGGGCAACGTTACCACGTTCTTTCTGATATTTCCCATACAAATTGACAAATTTTGATAAAAATTGTTTAAAGTAAAGTAAAACTCCCAACGTTTTGACTTTTTGCGTTTCTTCTCCAATTAGTCACTCCAAGTTTTAATAGTTGTTCAAAAGCCTGACCCTGGTTTTGGTTGCCTTTTTCTGCTCAGTTCGTTGTCGAACCACACAAAGTCACAACACGAACCAGCCATCTCAACGCGCTGGACCACGTCGATGTCGGCATATAGTTCGTACAGCTTATTGTTCATGCGACGTCGATGCTCTATGTTAATGATGGTGAGTCCATATATTTTCTGGAGTAGTTTCCTCTCGAATACTCCCAGAATTCTACGCCATACAACAAGACAAGTAAAACCAACGTCTGGTACAGTTGGATTTTTGTTAGCAAGCAATACTCTCCTCTTAATTTTCATGAAGACATCATTCAGTTTTGTTTTCAGTGGAATCGAGGTAGATGAATTCATCTGCAAATCCAAAATTATAGTTGTCAACGTTCACACAGGGTCTCAAGCGAGCAGACTATTTGTTCGTTGAAACAAATAACTTTGTTTTGTTCTCGTTTATCGCCAGACTTATTTTTGTTTTACTCTTCTTCAATTCTTGAGAAGGCTGCAGAAGTCCACGATGGTTTTACGTTAGTCTACCCGTGAAGACCTCACTCACGGTGTGCGACACACTGGCCATATTACAATGCGATTACCAACGCCCCCCTGGGATAGCCAAGTTAAACTTGGACTATCTGGGATAAAAGGTTGACAATTTTGGTTCTACCGCAGTTGTCAACCCTTTCTTCACAGCCAGGAGATACCAAACTGATTATGCTAGTATGGAACATAATCCACCTCTGCTACTCTATGGGTCTGTAGCACCTGGTTGCAATTCACCTCCACATTCGATCACAAAGTCTCTACCAGCGATTTTGGTATTAACCATAAACCGTGTGATGCTTCCACTAGGGGGCCTACACCAAATGATCAGGCGGGAATTCAGTGCCGGGGCCTCCTGATCCCCACGCTCCCGGCCAAACTCACTGGTTGGAGCTGCGTAGCAAAGCAAAAAGCAAAGCTACTACCAAATTGTAATTTATACAGCATAATTCATGGGATTGGTCGCCCTGTGACAAAAGAGTACAGACTGGACATTTTTATATACCTGGAGGTGCACAGACCCCAGGCACATAGAACACTCCAAACCCCTTCCATTCCGCGACGGGGAACGGCAACCATAAAATATAGATATAGGAGAAACCAATGCCTCTCCATACACCCCGAAGGATCTAAAAGATGCAGATGACAGGGCACGGACCCGAGACCCGCCCGTGTGTATCTGTATCACCCCCGGTACCAGACAAAGCCTCTGCTCAAACTCTGTAGCAAACCTACTCCCAGATAATGTTTATATCGTCTACATATGCATACACTGGTAACATTTGACTTTTTTTAAATGCAGTATCAGCCGGGTTCACTACATCTTTCCTCATAATCATCTTCTCCAATAGTGTGTTGAAGAAGTCGCGCGATAGGCTAACGTTAGGTGTAAAAGTTAACAAGCCCTTTTGTGGCCTATCATATCTTCCTACAAAGACGTATAAGCTTCGCGTGAATTCCAAATTCAAACATGGCCTCATATAGTTTTTTCTGTATCGGACTGTCGAAAGCAGGCGTGTCTGGTTTTCTTGGCTCTTCTCCAGAACTTGCCGTAGTGTGAATATCTGGTCAGTATTTGATTTCCCAGGTCTAAAGCCACACCAGGTCTAAGGTCACACAATCAGATCAGTTAGAACCGGCATTACTTTTTCACTTATCACACCCGACAGAACCGTATAAGCAATGAGTAGAAGACTGAAACTTCGATAATTTTCACACATACTTGGATCGCCTGTAATTGAGTCGATTTCTTCATTCGTGCTGCCATCCGAAACTGGGAGCTTGTGCATCTCTGACCGGATTTTCGTCGCTGTCATAACAGGAGGGAAGTCCTGTTCCATACATTTTACTTCTGATGATAACAGGATTTACAGGGGAAAAATTGTTTCATGACCTTTTAGGTCGACTGTCTGACTGCCTGGCTGCCTTGAGGGTTGGTTGGTTGGTTGGTAGTTACGATAGGTGCCGTGAATCTCTGTCAATCTATCTTGATACTTGGCACAGCTTAATATTTTGCCAGATCGTAGCTGGGTATTATAAATGGATTATATGGACCTAGTCCTTCCGGTGCCTTCCTTACAAATCGACAGATTTAGTGAATTGGAATAGCTGAAAATGTTGTCCATTGTGTTAGCAAAATTAAAAAAAATCGACTGACTAACCACACCCTTTCTGATACTTCTCACACAAATGTGCCCGTTTAGCTCAAGTATTCTTAGATCATTATTGCCTCAAATGTGGTCAAATTTGGTATACTTCAGTGTTTGCGTATTTGTAAGAGGATCACAATGAAAACGTATAGCTTCATCAAGCTCCTGCTGGTACCTTCCATATAAATTGACCGAAATACCGACGTTTTTTTTAGTATGTAATCCCTAATTCATAAACGACATTTTTAGAAATCACATCACATATAATGCTTCGTAAAATCGAATAAATCAATCACTATACACTCTCTGGTAACTCCCATATAAATTAAATAATTTTTGTGCACGTATTTTTAAATTCATATTCTTCATTCCATTGCACCCAATTCAGTATAATTTAACACGCACCAGACATTTAGCAACCATAGCTCTGCGATTCATAATGGGTTGGATTGTCATAATCCTTTGGGTACTTCCATTTTAGAAGCAAAAGTCTGTAGATCCCCTCTCTATAATTTCTAAGCGGTTAGATGTCAGAATGTTAAAATGCTACTCCTTTGATTGTGCTTTAATTCAGAATATATTTGACAAGAACATAGCTGTTTCCACATCCTTGCATGTTTCCACCGACGTAAAAGGACGTGGGTGAGAGTGTACGCACTTATGTCAGTCCACTTGACTGAAATTTTTATACTGGCTTAAAAATATTTTCAAATTATTGTATAGTCTTTATTCATGAGTGCTCATTTTGTTCTATACATCGGTATAAATTCTCATTCACAAGTTCACATTGAAATCCTTATGAGTGCCAACAGTTTAGTTCTTTTTCTGTAGCAACCACTCGTAAATTTGAGTGGCTATACGAGGTGTTATCAAAAAATAACCGTTATTTCCAATTTTTTCCAAATCAATCAATTTCTATGTTATTTCCTTTCAAGTAGTCCCCCTCAGATACAACACGCTTGTGCCAGCGTTTCTTCTAATCCTCAAAACACTTCTAAAACGCGCTTTTTGGTATCGCCAACAGCTCCTGTTTCAATTTTTCTTTTATCTCCTCAATCGTAGCAAAACGCTTTGCCTTCATCGGTGTCTTCAGTTTTGAGAAGAGGAAAAAATCAGCGGGGGCCAAGTCCGGTGAATACGGTGGTTGAGGCATGATTGGGGTTTTGTTTTTGGCCAAAAACTCACGCACAAGCATCGGTGTGTGAGCTGGTGCGTTATCATGGTGCAAAATTCATGATTGGTTTTTCCACAATTCCGTGCGTTTCTGACGAAATGCTTCGCGCAAACGGTACATAACTTCAAGGTAGTATTCCTTATTGACCGTACGACCTTGTGGCAAGAATTCATGATGCACCACGCCATTGCAATCGAAGAAAACAGTGAGCAAAACCTTCACATTTGACCGAACTAGACGTGCTTTTTTCGGTCCAGGACGAGCAACGTCATTGATATCTTCTCGGCCTTCCTTAAACCGGTTATACCACAATTGAACTTGTGTTCTGCTCATAGTAGACTCGCCAAACGCCACGGTCAACATTACAAATGTCCTTGCACATTTAATTTCATATTTTACACAGAACTTAATACAGTTTCTTTGATCGATCATGTTTTCGAATAGTAAAAAATCGAAGAGCACACCAAAAAAAAAAACGACTAACCTTTTTATCTGTCAAAAACAAAATGACAATCCAAAATGGCTGATATTGTCAACATATATTCGTATAACAGACAACATAACAGAAAAAAATGCGAAAATCGAACATACGTAACTCACGAAATTTTAAAATAACGATTATTTTTTTATCGCACCTCGTATACTGGTATATACCTTTGCTTGTTAGCATAAGCCCCCAACCCATTATTATGTGATGCCAAACCGTAGGAAATTTAAGGCACAATAAAATATAATGACGGTCGCACCATCTCTGAAAGAGCCACAGGAAACCGAGAGTGATTACAAGGAAAACAAATAAATCAGACATTTTAGTAAATTTTTAAAATAACGCGAATATGATTCGTTTTACTACGACTCGATGTTATTCGATGCCTGGCGAATTCACAACTAATTGAATATGCGTTAATGCCGCCTATTTTGTTAGGTCTGGACAAATGATTTTAATAACATAATAAGAGTGAGAGTGTGATTGCAGTTGCTGACTCTGCCGATTGATCGACCTGTCGACTCGCAATTATTTTCTAATTATAATTATAATTATAAAAATGAATGAATGAATGAATAATTCATAAGAATAATTTTTTATCAGTTAATTTCTGTTCAACATCAACTTATTTTTTGACATTTATACGCCAAATTAATTCTCATTATGAACTGATTAGCACTACGTTATAACTCGTGAGGAACAAGGGGAAGTTCTTCATAGTCTATGAATTTATTGTACGCATTCACTCGGTTAAACGTCAATTTCAATTTCAATTTGAAATCAAAACTAAAATTATTGCCTCTCCATGTGAAATAATTTGGATAAGTTTACAGTGCCATTTGTTAGTTTACATAGTTTCTGTTCAAGTTTTACTTTGATTGATTAAATTTATTGCATAAATGAAGAAGGCCGATTTTGAATTTAAAAAGAAAACGTGCAAAAGTTTATTTAAATGAGCCAAGGATGCAGTACATGCATATTTCATTACTTGTTAAAATATTGGAAATTCATGAAAATTCAAACTTTTGCCCAGATGAAAATTGGAGTTTCAGTGTAAAACCCGAAAATGAAAAGTAGTAATTTTGTTTTTTTTAACTTCCATTGATTTTTCTTTATCATTTTTGAACAACCGATGGAATCTGCTTTTTGTTTAAAATACATCAAAAAAATTGTAATAAAATCAATCAACTTGAAGAGAATATTTAGAAAAATGTTAGTTTTTGAATTTATTATCGGTCTCCAATGTAATATGAGTTCAGTTCTTAATCCGGTTCAAGATCGTTTAGAATATAATTGAAAAAACTTGCGAAATTGATAATATTGACGCAGCTGTCTGGACGGATAGCTGTTTCGTTGTTCTTTAAAATTCCATCTTCAGCGCATTTAGTTGTTTGTGCTTTCTCGAACATCATCGCCATCTTAAAGGGGTATAACTTCATAAAACTTCATTTGATATAAAGAAAATATAACGCCCAGAAGGAGGTGTTTTTGGTAGAAACTCAAAATGGCAACAATTAATGGAATATATGAATGAGGGCCAGTTGTAAAATGTTGGGTTCATTATAAATGTGTTCTCCGGTCAAACTTTCTATCTATCAAAATCGATCAATTTGTATTGTAGGTACAGGTACCAGAATGAGGCGATATATCGTAGAATCGATATATCGTAGCCTTATTTCAATCCCCGGCTACGCTTTGCAAAATATTAAAATGTGCCAAGTTTTAAAAAGATATAGATCATATGCATAGGTATAGATCACAACGTATCTACCAGCCAGCCATCCGGCAGGGCAGACAACCACTCACCCAGACATCGCTTCATCGGCTTAAAATATCCTGGATATATTTTCTATTTTATTTTTTTATTAATTCAATTTTTGTCTTAGATTTTGTAATAGAAAATAGTATGTGGGGATAGCTCTAAATATATTTGTTTTTAATTTAGAAACTAATTCTAGTTATTTCTTAATTTTTAGAATTCAAAAGGTTCCTGAAAAAATGTTCTTTACTAAATACAAACATCTGTAATATACGCTATCACCATTCCTTTAGACTAATTTGATACCAGTCACAGGCCTGTGGTTTTTGTTTTATTTACAACTAGCCGACCCGGCAAACGTTGCTTTGCCTTCAAATTTTATTTTTATTGGAAATGTTTCATGCCAATCGGTCTATTATAATAAGAAATGCCATGGATATTTAATTTATGGTTTGTATGGGAGGTACCACGCCCCACTGTCCAATCCCACCCATATTTGCAGTAGCACTTAAGATATGTACAAAAAAAACTAAGCACCAAATTTTGTTCAAATACCGTAAGCAGGAGTAGAAATAATTGATTTTTAATTTTTTGTTTGTATGGGAGGTACCACGCCCCTTTGTCCAATTGGACGGAATTGTAAATCTAAACCATCCCGGGCACCACCCAGACGCATATACAAAAATTTATGCAAAGCGGTCCAGCCGTTCTGGAGTTTTAAGCATCGGAACAAACCCCGATTCATTTTTATATATATATATATAGGTATAGATAAGAGACTCCAACAGATTAGTAGGCAAAAAATTTGCCCAGCAAGTAAGTTTATAATGCGCTCATAATTTGTTCAGTTCGTCAAAACTTTGCAACTGGATTTTATTTATATTTTCCATTAATTTATTGCCATTTTCAGTTTCGACCAAAACGCGGTTTAGAAATATTTATGATCAACGACGTAGACCGAATTGTACTGTAATTCATAATACACGTTCGCCAATCTAATCACTGATTCTTAGCAGATGTCTCACATTTCTAAACCAAAAAGCACGAACAATACATATTGTTAACTAGGAATTTTAAATGCATATTTAATTAAAATACTGGAATTATTAGAAAATTTGAGAAATTCTATATAATTAAAAACGAAATCGAAAAAAGCTACTAAAGCCGTATTTTGGACAGAACTGTCAGTTGGCAAGATATCATATTAAGTTTGCACTAAGAACTGATTGAAATGAAATGATTCAATGAAACAGAACGGAGCAGATTTTTTTTTACTTTACTGTATTGTTAAAGTTATTATTATTGTTTTAAGATATACGAGATTTTTATTACCCAATTATTCTTCCAAAAGATGTTAATTATGCGTTGTTATCGATTCTTGCAAAGATGCTTGGAAACGATCAGCCGGCTGGTTGGTTAACTGGAACCAATCAGTTAGAACCAATCAGTTACAAGGAACTAATGTTTTGAAACCAACTATAACGAATGAAATAGTTCGGTTTGTTTGCATACTTGCTTATACTGCTGCAAATGTCTCCATTGGTCGAAAACTGTGATGGGTTGCTGCAGCCTTCTCAAGCATTGAAAGGGGGTCGGCAAAAGTGAGTCTGACCACAGAAGAGGTTAAAACTAAGTCATTTGTTTTGACGAACGCGTTTGGGACATTGCGTGAACGTTAAAAACTATTACTTTAGAGAACTGAATGAATACATATAATTGGCCCCTCATCAATAAAACTATTGAAGATTGTCTGGAATGGTTGCAAACAGATGACGAAGACAGAAAACCCCAACTGTGTCAGACAATTATCTTAACTGCCTTACAGTGCTGCGCAGAATTATGATTATGACGCAAGCGGATAAATCAGTTTTGGAAACTTTCGCTTGAAATACTTCTCTATTTGTGGAATTCTTCTCTATCTGAGTTAGCAACTAATTTTGAGGCTCAATTTATGTTTCATCAATTGACAGATATTTCTGTTTACTAGTATGATAGAAGCAATACTAGACAAGCATTCAAGAGTGACAAGCAAATGTTTTTCTCATAGCATATATTTGCCGGTTTAGTGACAGTTGCCTAGTACTCCGGAGAAGTCCGGATCAATTTTGCATAATCTACTACCACTTTTCCTGCAATGGAACATTTGTGGATTATTATTGTAATCGGTCTCATACTGGGTTGTCTCCTACAGAGATGGTGCGATCACAATCATACTTTATTGTGCACTGAGTTTCTCCCCCCAACTGCTGCTGTTGCTAGCAGCAAATATACATACTCGTATGTAGATGTAAAGTGATAAATTATACAGGGTGGGCCATATGAGTGTTGGCGATTTAATTCTTCAATTTCTCGGTAACGCGCGGCGCGGGGTGGCGAGGGGATATGTTGTTCGCTGCGCCGCTTCCTGGAAATTTAGTCGCCATGGAGTCGTATACGGGAGTGCAGCGTGCATTTTGTGTCCGAACGTATTACGAAAACAATAAATCAGTGATTACTGCACGACGTTTGTATCGGCATGAACACGGTTTACACGATTTAAGTGAAGTTCCAAGCGCCAATGTGATACGAAAATGGATTAGAATGTTCGAAACAACCGGCTCAACAGTACCAATTACAGTTCGTGGTCGCCCAGTTTCTGCAAGATCAGCCGACATTGTGGAGCATGTTCGCGTTTCAGTTCAGCGAAATCCGCAACAGTCAACACGTAAGAGAAGTCTGTCTTTGGATGTCAAAAGAACAACTTTACGACGAATTTTGAAACGTGATTTGCATTTGAAGGCTTATAAGATTCAGATAGTCCAAGAATTAAAACCCGATGATGCCAATAACCGACTTAACTTTGTCAATTTGATGCTAGAGCGGTTCAACAATTTCAACAACGTGATTTTTAGTGATGAGGACAATTTTCACCTTAATGGCCATGTGAACAAGCAAAATTGTCGGTTCTGGTCCGAGACTAATCTCCGACGCTTGCATGAACGTCCACTTCACAGCCCTAAGCTTGTCGTGTGTGCTGGGATAACGTCAACCGGTATTATTGGACCATACTTTTTTGAGGACGAAAGAGGGCATGCGATGACGGTTAGAGCGAACAATTATTGCAACATGCTAGCAGACTTTTTGGTGCCAGCTTTGCAAGAACTTCAAGGCAATACCTCGAGGATGTGGTTTCAACAGGATGGGGCCACATGTCATACGGCTAGGGTATCCATAGAGCTGCTAAAAAATGTTTTTCCTGGAAAACTCATTTCGAAAAGGGGGGATATTGAATGGCCCCCACGTAGCCCCGATCTCTCTCCATGCGATTATTTTATATGGGGTTACCTCAAATCGGTAGTCTACGAGAATAATCCGACCAATTTAGAGCAGTTGAAGAGGAACATAATTCAGGAAAGTAACAAAATACCGAGAACAACTTTTCAACGAGTTTTAGAAAAATTTGCGACTTCGGTTCCAAGAGTGTCAAGCAGCCGAGGGAAACCATTTGGACAACATTATTTTTAAGTCTTAAAAATTCCCATGCTTCTACATTTTAAAAATACAAATATATTTTTTTTATGTATCGTAGTTTTTTTTAATTGAACATTTAAACCGCCAACACCCTTATGGCCCACCCTGTATATTGATAAATAATGGGAAAAAATGTTTAATTATGTTAAGAAATTTAAATAAAATGGGCGTGTTGACTAATTGATTAATTACCATAACATAACCAAATCTATTGCCTCAAATTTCAGCTTAGTGTTGACATATTGCGACTTTTGTTCGCCTATGGCATCCAGTAATAGAAAAGAGTTCGGCAGTTTCCACCTCTGCTTTATTGACGCATCTGTGGCCATCGATGTCCGTCTTTCGATTGATCTGACCTTCAGCACTTGCCATCGCTCTCTGACCCGTATATGCTCAGTACCCTACCTACCCAGTTGTTAGCACCCATTCATTCGGTTCAAAAATTGTATGAAGATGTTATTTTACGAGTGTGTTCAAAAAATTTTAATTTTTCTCAAAAAATATTTATTTATTCATCAATTTCTATTTTATCTCCTTCAAAGTAATCCCCCTCAGATATAATACACTTTTGCCAGCGTTTTTTCTAATCCTCAAAGCAGTTCTGATATGCACTTTTTGGTATGTCCTTGAGCTCTCTCAACGATTCGGTTTTTATCTCCTCAATCGTTGCAAAACGCCGTTCTTTCATGAGTCTTTTCAAACTTGGGACAGGAAAAAGTCGCAGGGGGCCAAATCTGGTGAATACGGTGGCTGAGGCGTGATAACGGTGTTGTTTTTGGCCTAATAATTTCTCACAAGCAAATATAAGTGAGCAGGTGCATTATAATGATACAAAAGCCATGAATTTTTTCCACAATTCCGGGCGTTTTTTCGTATTGCTTCACGCAAACGGTGCATAATTTCAAAGCAGTACTTTTTATTTACGGTACGACCTTGTGGTAAGAACTCCTAATGCACCACGCCATGCTAATCGAAGAAAACAGTGAGCAAAACCTTGACATTTGATCGAACTTGGGGTGCTTTTTTTGGTCTTGGCTCTCCTGGACCCTTCCATTGGGACGATTGGGCTTTGGTTTTGATGTCATAACCATACGAGTATACCCTTGATTCGTCACCATTTATGACCCTATTAAGCAAATCTGGATCATCGTTGACGCCATTCAACAATTTCTGAGCGATGCTCATGCGACGTTGTTTTTGGTCAAAATTCAGCAATTTTGGAACGAACTTCGCTGCCACACGCTTTATGCCCAAAATTTCCAAAAAGATTGCGTGGCATGAGCCAACCGATATGCCGGCAATCTCAGCAATTTCTCTAATTGTGATTCGACGATTCTCCATAACAATTTTCTTCACTTTCTGAACATTTTCTTTTTCAGCACATGTTTATGTGCTGGGGCGTCCAGAGCGATGCGAGCGTCATCATTCACATCTTCTCGACCTTCTGTGAAAAACTTGTATCACTTGTAAACATTTGTTTGATTCAGAGTACTCTCACCGTATGCCACTGACAACATTTCAAGTGTTTTTGAGCACTTAATTCCATTTTTTACACGAAATTTAATGCAATTTTTTTGATCCATTTTTTTCGACATCAGAAAATCACCGAACACGCAAAATACTTGTCTTATTTATGCCTCTCAGAAGCAAACTAAACTGCTATATGAGTAAAACCATCAACATATCTTCGAGACGAGTGTATCAACATAAAAAAATAATAATCTGAAGTCGAACGTACGTAGCCCGCGAAATTTGAAAATTCAGCTTATTTTTTGAACACACCTCGTACATCTACAATTGATTGATCTAATAAAACGTACAGTAAAGCGAAATCCATTGTTTTTCCAATAAATGCTCGCCTATAGCTGAATACTTAATTCGTCCGGAACTGACCAGCTTTGGTCAACAGAATAGAAAATGCGTTGCATCTGGACAACAGCAGACAGCACACATCGATAATAACTCGCCGGAAGTTATGGGAGTTTGTTTGGGCCTGGGGTTAAGTGATTTTCTCCTATTCCTATCTATGGCGAATGATTTTGCTGGTGAAAAATTCGCCTGAAGAGAATCCTATGAAACCGACTGTTCCAGTTTTTGTTGCTAATAAGGGCTAGGATTTCAATGAGAGAGCTATGCCTTCAAAATGGTAGCAACAAAATAGTGCCTATAGGATCGCTCTAACTATGATAAATAAAACCTTTAATGTCACATAAAAATAATGGATCTCTATTTATTATACTTTATATAGGGTGGCGACAAAATGTATGAACTAAGTCCAAAATGGAGCTTCAGTTACTTTAAATTTTGTTCCCCTGTGTAATAAGTTAGAGCAAAATATTATCAGTACATTAGATTATCTCGCAAACATACTGCAAGTTTAATTTTTCTAAAAACGTCTACAAATTTTGAACTTTTACTACGTAGACTCGACTAAATTGTGTCATTCATGTGCACTTATTCCAAATACTGGTATTAACTTACAAAAAGCTATAATAATAACGTAATTAATTTAATAATTCTGGTTTGATATTTTGCTAATATTTAATTAGTAACAAAATTAACCATGCTTAAGTGTAGCAAATATGGTAATAGCAGTTGACTTTTCATTGCATTACCGCCACGTTTATTTAAGTCATTTACATATAAGTAGAACTTAATTACAATCAATGACAGACTGGGTAGTAGAGCGATACAAACTGGATTCTGAGTGTAAATCAAAGTACGAATTGGATTCTGGGTGTTCATCTATGTTATCGGCATATGCGAGCAATCTGTGCCTTTCAGTAAGTGCTATGCCTACGATTTGTGAATTGACAAAGGCTTATGGAAAGCTAAATGCAAAATTTAGACTTTTTCAATTACCAAATCATATCAATTGTATCGCTATCTATACGGAAAATATGCTAAAAACTTAATACCTGCAATGAAAGTTTGAAGTGTCAAGCATTTTGGAGTTATGTTTTCTCTCTGGCTGTTGGGTGAACACGATAAATTTGTTGACTTGGATTCTGCTGAAGATTAGGCGCTGTGCAATGTCTTGTCAATTCATCGACGTAAATTGAAACCCAGTATAGAAATTTAGGTCCAGTGGGCAAGCTTACATATACCTGAAGATTTGCCAGAAACTGACATTATAATGTGCGATAGGGGGCCTGCCAATACAATCAATTTTCATTCGCAGAACTAATTGTACTAAACGCGTAATGCATTCTATATTATGCTGAATTTTGTGGAATTGAATGAAAGTTATGAACAGGCAAATAAACCCACATCAATGACAGATGGAAGAATCTCGCATTCAGTGAGCTTACACTTATTCTGTTTTCTATTCTATTCTATTTCTGAACATCACAGCTTGAAAATCATTTACAAAACTTGCCGACAACTCGAAGTGTTGGTCACACACATCTAGATGACTGCCGCTCAGTTGATAATATGTTGCTGTATCGGGTATTGAACCCAGAATCATGCGAACGATAGTCGCGCGGTCATAGGTTTGGGTATACTTCTGGAAAATATCTCTTATGGGTTGTATACAGAATTTAAATTGGAGATTATTGGCTTTTGTGTTTAGTGGTAATATTGATGGATATTCTTTGAATCGTAAAAATCCTATTTCTTTATCTGAAGACCGAGATTATACTACTTTTTTTTTTAAACAGCCCTCTGACGAGGTTTATTTAAAATTCTGTGCAATATATAACATTATAATATTTGGCCTCAGCTCCAGAGGGCATTATTGAGGCATGCTGGCAATCTGTTTTACATGTACGCTAACTTCAATACACAATTTCAAGTAAAATATATTAACAAATGAGTTCGGTTAATTAATTAGTCAAGAGTTCATATTTTTTTAAAACATTGGAATTACATAAGAAGCATTTGCAAATTTTGTTTTAGGTAAACCCTCACATTCTTTTTAAATCTGGATATATTATTTACACTTTTAATGGTCACTGGTAAATTACTGAATTCAAAACTACCCAAATATTCTATACGCTGTTTAGTGGTCTGTAATCTGCAGCTCACAACTTACAAATTATTAAAATTTCTTGTGCGAAAATTAGTTTGATTTTGTGTAAATTCATTTATTCTGCATCCGATTTTACTAACAGATGTATATACGAGGTGTGATAAAAAAACGGTTTTTTCAAATTTCGTAAGTTACATATGTTCGATTTTCGCATTTTTTCTGTTATGATGGTACACATGTCTGTTATATATGTATGTTGACAATATCAGCCATTTTGGATTGTCAGTTTGTTTTTGACAGATAAAAAAGTTAGTCGTGTTTTGGTGTGCTCTTCGATATTTTACTATTCAAAAAAAAAAAAAAAAAAAAAATAGATAAAAGAAACTGTATTAATTTTTTTTTAAAAAATTAAATTAAATGTGCAAGAACATTTGAAATGTTGACTGTGGCGTTTGGCGAGTCTACTATGAGCAGAACACAAGTTCAATTGTGGTATAACCGGTTTAAAAAAGGCCGAGAAAATGCCAATGACGATGCTCGCCCTGGTCGCCCGAGCACGTCAACATCGGTTGTTTGAAGCAGTGAAAAAATGATTTTGGATAATCGTCGAATCACTATTAGAGAGGTTGCTGCTGATGTTGGCATATCGTTTGGCTCATGCCAGACAATTTTTACGGATGTTTTTAACATGAAACGTGCGGCAGCGAAGATTGTTCCAAAATTGCAAAATTTTGAGCAAAAACAACGCCGCATGGACATCGCTCAGGTGCTGCTAAACGTTGTCAATGACGATCCAGATTTCATAAAAAAAATCATAACTGGTGACGAATCATGGGTGTATGGCTATGACATTGAAACCAAAGCACAATCATCCCAATGAAGGCGTCCAGAAGAGCCAAGACCGAAAAAAGCACGTCAAGTTCGGTCAAATGTGAACGTTTTCCTCACTGTTTTCTTCGATTGCAATGGTGTGGTGCATCATGAATTCTTGCCACAAAGTCGTACGGTTAACAAGGAATACTACCTTGAAGTTATGCGCCGTTTGTGCGAAGCAATTCGTCAGAAACGCACAGAATTGTGGAAAACCCAATCATGGATTTTGCACCATGGTAACACCGCAGTCAAAAATGGCCAAAATTGGCCAAAATAAAACCGCAATCATGCCTCAAATAGCTTATTCACCGGACTTGGGCCCCGCTGACTTTTTACTCTTCCCAAAACTGAAGACACCGATAAAAGCAAAGCGTTTTGCTACGATTGAGGAGGTAAAAGAAAAAACGAAACAGGAGCTGTTGGCGATACCAAAAAGCGCGTTTCAGAAGTGTTTCGAGGATTAGAAGAAACGCTGGCATAAGTGTATTAAATCTGAGGGGGATTACTTTAAAGGAAATAAAATATAAATTGATGAATAAATAAATAGTTTTTGAGAAAAAAATTGCAAATAACGGTTATTTTTTGATCACACACATAACAAGCCTATCCACGGATAGGCAACACAGGAACGTTTGTATCCTTATAGAGCGATAATGTTGGGTATGCGATGGGTAAATCAAAAATATTTTTAAGCGCCTTATTCTGCATGCGCTGTAAATTTTTTAAAGCAAACGGTATATTTGTGACCATATACGATTGCCAAATAATTTAAATGACTTTGAACGAGTGAATTGAAAACAAGTAGCTTGGTTTTTCTATTCAAAATGTATTTTAATTTATAGGTATATAAAATGCCAATAGCAGGAGCAATTATATTCTTAACATTGGTGATATTGTTTTCTCAGGTTCAATTACTTTGTAACGTCACACTCAGGTACTTCACTTCAGAAACTTCCGTGATTGCCATACCATCGACAAGAATGTTGAAATTGTTTTTCATTCCATGCGAGCGTGGTCTAAATCGAACTAGTTTAGTTTTGCTTGCGTAAATACTAATTTGTTTATTCTCACAAACTCAAAAATTAATGATATGTCTCTCTTCATCATGGTTTTTAAAGCCAGATCATATTTATATGGATAAAATAAACATATATCATCTGCAAACATACAAACAAATTAATTAAATCGTTTAAATAAATAGAAAGCAGAGGTGGTCCCAAGGCACTACCTTGCGGCTCTTCTGATTTTACATGGACTAATTCACTCTATGCCTTACAAATTTGTACATATTGTTTCAGCTTTCCAAGAGTTGTTTCCTTGCTGACAATTCCATAACATAATAGTTTTTCCAGCAGTATACGAGTATCATGATCTACAAGTCGAATGTCTTAGAAAAATCTGAAAACAAGCCTGCAACGCCATAAAAACCACTGTCCAAACCATTACAAATAAAGTTTACCACATTGATCACAGCCTCTTCAGTTCCACATCCTTTTCTAAATCCAAACTGGTATTTTTACATATATTCATTTGGAATTAAGTAACCCAACAACTTTTTATGCAATAATTTTTGAAAAATTTTGTGTATTATAGACAAAATTGCAATAGGACGATATTCTTCCACAGACATAGCTTCCGAAAATTTCGGAATAGGAATAATATTACTAATTTTGAGACTATCAGGATATTTTGCGCTTGCAATTATTCTATTAACTGCTTTAGGAATGATTGTTGAAACAGATGCCGTTGATGACTCTAACGTTAAGAAACCTTCTATTATATATTCTATTAGCCTTTGTGTCTCAACGAAAGTGAGTGATAATCACTGTTTAACATGGATCGTTATGGTGGAATAATTTTATATCATTAACATTTGTTTTCCTACATACTCGTACGTCCCTCCAATTCTACGAGAGTTTGAGCACAGTAATCCCATTGGGAGTTCAAGGGAGTTAGCAAAGGAGTTTCAGAAATAAAAAAATTATGATTAGCTCTTGATTACGCTAAGTATTCTATAAATCATGCTGAGTACAACATAATGAACGGAAATTGTTTAAATACCTTAAACAAAATGCAGGGGACGATGGAAAATTCCCACATTGGCCATTGCGTTTCACTGACGTCTGGCGCCCTGATAACGAACGTCTGAGTGCACAAATAGCCTAAATAAATAGGGCATAAGAACAACATGTGTGCGATGAGTACCAGTTCAGTTTACTTATGTATGACTGATAAGGACCACCCGCAATATTTCATAGATTAGATTTTAAGTAAGTATATTGTAAGTGCATCTACATTGATATTTTCAATGAACGTGGTATCATTAACTCACTTTGGTGAACATGAAATTAGTTTTGTAAATGAACTCAAGCGTGGTACTTGGATCTGAATCTGAAATCTAACTTTGGTCAAAATCCAAAGACTTGATGCGCTCTAACCGCAAATGAACTCCGTTCCGTTCTCCTATAACGATAATTTATCATCCCATTATCTTGTTTTCGCAAAAATCTCTGCAGACTTCTTTCAATCCACATGTAGGAGTGTGGATCCGGATGCTCAATATGCTTCATACTATCCTAATCTTATTGAGAGTGATTCCTATTTATATGTTCTGTCCTTTGAAAAAATACTGTTTTTAGGTTTTCATCTTCTTTGAGGTATTTAAATAAACCAAGTCCAGATAGTATGCCTGTCTGTTTCTTGAGAGGATGTGTATCAATTCTTCTGCTGACTACAATTTTTAATACGATTTTTAAATTGGATATTTTCCATCGTGTTGGAAAGAATCTATTATTACATTTTTATATAACCATTGCTTAACATATGCACCTATCGTTCGCATGATCGGAGGTTCAATTCCGCATGCAGCCATCTATCATTATGTGAGAAGCTCTTCTATGGGATGCAATGGAATTTGTTTTGTTTGAAGTTAACTAGCTTCACGTTCTTTTCACAAGGAAAAAATTCCACAAGAATTTTATTGCTCGTGCAATAAAATTTAGTGGGATTGCCAGCTTTTCTTGCATTCCTTTCCAACACGAAATCGGTGAAACTTATGTTTTTACATCATAATATGTTCGATAATATATTTGGAAAATTGCGAATTGTATATTTATTTATTACTATTTCAATTCACAAGTTTACAAATGTATTAACGAATATCTCACTATGTGATTACTTTCTGTGTTGAAATTATGACACATAAATGTAGGCTATTCCGATTTCAGTGTTGGAAACCAATAAAAAAAGGTTGGCCTTGCCATTTAAAAAAATTACCCTCGCGAATGAACATACGAGTAGTGCTATGTGATACTAAATTTAGCTTCAAACTCCATTATCGTTTATTTATTTATTTTTTTTTTCTTTTTTGTAAACATAGTGTATGATCGATCTAACAAAGAAAACACAAAAATGTTGGGACAATTTTTCTTTATTTTTGAACATAATCTTCTTTTAGCTCGACACACTTTTCCACGCCCTGTTTATAGTAGAATATAGAACTGTGAGAATCCTTAAAATAGCCATTAACCGCAGATTCTACCTCTTTATTGTTGGAAATCTTTTACCACTGAATCATATTTTTAATTTCGGAAGTAGAAAATAGTCCGAGGGAGTTAAGATTGGCAAATAAGCTACGAGATAAAGTAATTCGAACTTTAATTCATTAATTTTGGCCATCACAATAGTGAATGCGTGAACTGGAACATTGTCTCGATGAAACAACAGTTTCTTTCTTATCAAACACAGGATTTTTCCTATAATTTTATCATCTAAATGAGGCAATAAATTAGCATAATATTTGCCGTTGATAGCTTTTCCTTTCTGAAGATAAACAATAAAAATAATCCCGTGCGAATCCCAAAAAACGGGCGCCATGACTTTGCCTGCAGACGAAACCGTCTTCGTCTTCTTTGGACACGATTCTCCCATAGCAGTCCACTGCTCTGATTGTTCTTTTGTCTTAGGTGTGAAGTGGTGGACCCATGTCTCACCCATGGTTATAAATCGACTCAAAAATTCGGTTTTATTGCTATGTGAAACATCACTAAATACTCCACTGCAACATCTTAATGGCGTTGTTTTTGCTCTATTGACAGCAAGCGCGGCACCCATCTTGCGCACAGCTTTCTCATCTTCAAATCTTCGGTCAATATATGATGTATAACACTTTTTCAAATGCCTGTCATTTCAACTAGCTCACGCATCTTCAGTTGGGATTCATCCAATACCATTTTGTCGATTTTCTTAACCATGTCTGACGGGGACACCTCATTTGGTCGACCACTACGGTGTTCACTTTTGCAGTACGACCCCGTTCAAACTCCGCTACCCAATATTTTATAGTCGTAAAAAAAGGAGCAAATGGAAATATTGAATTGCATAACGGTGACCAATTTTTTCCCTGTTTATAAATTCATTAAGATCGTATACTTTTGATGACTCAAATAAAAATACAAAAATACGGTGCGACCCCGTTTAAACTCCGCTACCCAATATTTTATAGTCGTTAAAAAAGGAGTAGACTCCTTAGAGTAGAATATAGCTCGGCTTTAATATCAGTTGGACTGAGACCTTTTAAATGGAAATATTGAATTGCATGACGGTAACCAATTTTTTCCATTTTTGTAAATTTATCAAGATCGTATACTTTTGATGACTCAAATAAAAATACTAAACAACGTGGCTCTTTAGAACTTAAAACATATACTTATAAGGTTAACACTTTTCACCAAAATATTTTTTTTCAAACGACTGGCATTACACTCTATACGTCAGGCCGGCTACTTTTGGGACCGCCATCGTAGTTTTGATTAAAAAATTGCGTATGAAATTTCGCAATACCTTCTTCCATTTGAGGCCATTTTCTATAAGATATGTTTGTGTCTGCGCCGGTCTTAGAAGAAGCTCTTATCATTTTACGTGTGTCGGCTGACTTGATAGGCTTAGTTGTATTTTTACACCGAAAAAAATATGTAGTTGATATGAACTAAGATTTTCACTATATCGTAGGTAATATAGCTCTGACTAACGCGTAGTTAATGCGAATTAGATGATATAACAAGAGCGTAATTGATATCTACGATCCAGTGCCAATTGAAGTAAATTATCGATTTATTAGTATCTAACAACCAATCTAATTCTGTTTTGAATATGTTGTTTGTTACTACATATTAATTTTGTTAAAGAAAATACTAAGTAATTTTATAAAATTTATTTGTATTAAATAAATAAATACAATATAATTTTCATTTTCAAGAACATTAGGTCATAAATAAGGGAGATTTTGAATATATGAAAATAAAAGACACATTTGTTTTCTTTTCTGTATCAATATCTCTTTCGAAAATGTCTGGAAAACTATTTTCCGCCTAGAAAATAATTTTGGAAAATAATTTCGTCAGTGGAAAGAGTCTCCTAAAAGGCTTTTATATGGAAAATGTCTTCCAAAACATTTTTGTAATATTTTCATATAGAAAGATGTTAGCGAAGACACTCCATTTATATACAAAAGTGTCATGAATAACTCTTTTCATGTAGAAAATACGGTGGATGGCACTCTTCATATAGAAAAATTGTCTTAAAAGTCACTTTTCACAAAGAAAAGTGTCACGAAATACACTTTTCAAACAGAACAGTAGCATGACTTTCTTTTCTTTGGATTGCTGTAATGAATTCATTTTCCATCATCCGTTACAATACGGTGAAGAAACCCTCCTTTTTTTGTCGCTGAAGCAGTTGTTCACAGGCGGAGAAATGACGATCAACGTCCCTTTGCTTCAACTCATAAGGAACTCAATTTCCTTGCTTCTGAATCATTCCCAACGCATGCAATCGCTTGGAAATGGCTTATCGGGTAACTTCTAATACTGAAGCAAGCTCTGCCTTCGTTTGGCACAGATCCCCATCAAGCAATGCCGTCAATTTAGTGTCTTCGAAGGTTGTTCGTCTTCCCTCTCGCGAACGGTCATCTACATTAAAATCAGGTTGTTTCACTTAAAGCTCCGTAAACGTTTTCAAGCTTTCGGTAAGCTTCAGCTGCCGTTTTTTTCGATTGAAAGAAGAAAATTAATATAGGGTGATTTTTTAAGATTTAAGCTTTTCAGATTGGCAGCACTGGTAATGGCAATGGCGTCCAAACATCATCTGTCAATGTGAAAAGTGTACAGTATACTGTGTCATTTCATCATGGAAAAACTAACAAACGAGCAACGATTGCAAATCGTTGAAATTTATTATCAAAATTCGTGCTCTGTGACAAATGTGCATCGTTGGATACGACCATTTTATGGTCGCCATAATCGACCTGCTGTTACCTCCACATTTCGCACCAAATTTACCTTGGTGGACATACATAAAACCATCGATTCGCATGAGTAGAGTGTGTACCGAAGAAAATATTGCAGCCGTAGCGACCAGTGTTAATGATGATCGTGAAATGTCTATTCGTCGCCGTTCTCATCGATTGGGCATGTGTTACGCAACCACAAGAAAAATTTCATGCGTTGATTTAGGTTTGAAAGTCTATAAAATTCAACTCACGCAAGAATTGAAGCCGAATGACCTACCACAGCGTCTAATTTTTGGTGAATGGGCCTTACAAAAGCGCAATGAGAATCCGCTGTTTTATCGAAAAATTGTGTTCAGCGATGAGGCTCATTTCTTGCTAAACGGATACGTATACAAGCAAAACTGTCGCATCTGGAGTAATGAACAGCCACATGCCATACATGAATTACCAGTCTGGACCGTGGCTTATGGGCTGTGGGCATCATCGGTCCATTTTTCTTCAAAAACGACCGCGGAAGAAACGTTAGCTGAGTTGAACTTGGTTGACATGTGGTTCCATCAGGACGGTGCAACATGCCACATTGCTCGTGAAACAATGGATATGTTGAGGGATGAATTTGGTGAGCAGCTTTTCTCTCGATTTGGCCCTATGAGTTGGCCCCCAAGATCTTGCGATATAACGCCTCTTGATTATTTCTTGTGGGGTCACGTCAAGTCGTTAGTCTATGTGGACAAACGGAACACTATTGAAGCCTTACAGGGTAACATAACACGCGTTATTCGTGGAATACAGGCCGAAATGCTCGAAAAAGTGGCGAAAAATTTGACCTTCCGAATGGATATTTTGAGACGGAGCCGCGGACAACATTTACATGAAATTATTTTTAAAAATTAAATGACAAAGACCAATTTATCGATTCCAATAAAAAAATTTAATGTATGATGCAAATTTAAGTGTTTTACTCGATTTAAAAAAAAAAAAACTACGATTAAAAAATCACCCTTTACTTCACGTATATGACGATTATTTGGCACAAAATCATACATACTCGTATTCACACAATCAAAAGAATACGACGTCAAAAGAATACCTCTATTGTGTCGTGGCGGTATGTTTATCATATGCTTAAGCTTGGCTGATGACGTTTAGGTTATGGCAGAATCGACTAGCACTTACAACTGGCGGCATCTAGTTGCGCAACTAATATTACCCACTTACTTGGATGGCGACTACCAAATAACAAATTAAAATTGAATTAATAAATGACAAATTAAAAGATATTCTTATAATCGCGAGTGAGGTCACGCTCTATAATCATGAGTTCGGTACTTGCTGGGAAAAACTATATATAAATCTCACTAATACGTTACGAATGTGAATTAAATTTGTCTACAGGATGACAGAAGTAATCACACGAGGTGGGGCAAAAATAATCACATTTTGGACTAATTCGGGAAAATGAAAGCAGTGGGCGCCGCCAAGGATGAAGAATGATAACAGAGCAAGTGGCCAAATATAAAGCTGGAAAAACGTCAAAAACTCGCTTATCCACCATCATGTTTTGCGTCAGCAGTGTCGTGGAGGATCTACCAAATTTCTCTGCAAGAAAAGTGAGGTTTGCGTAAACGTCTTATTCTCATGCATAGTTCATAACTCGTTTTTCAGTGAATTAATCACTAAAGTGTTATATCACCCCATTTTTCGCCAATCGCTTTCAGATTACTTTGTCAATTCCCAACTGATACAATCACCCACCTCTTCGGATCGTTTTTCGCTATGTCACAAAATGTCACCGCAATTAAATGGTTTGTGTCGCTCATATGGATTCTGGAGAAAATTATCCATTCTACATAATTTACAGATTTGTGGTTTTATAACTTCAATTTCGACTTCACCCGTAGGAATGAAGATATGTGTCATATGATGTAGGAAATAAAAAACTACAAGAAGGATTTGTTTCAAAAACAAAACAAGTTATCTTTGGCTAAAGGTGTTTCATGACTTTTTAAATCGATTGGTCGATGGTTGTCTATCTGGATGGTAGATGACGAAAATCTTCATAAAACTTCTTACTGCTTGGCACATGTTAATATATATGTATATTGCCAGGTCACAGCTGAGGGTTATAAACGGGCTATATCGAACAGTCTCTTCTTTACCTTTTAAATATATTGACTGATTTGCTAAAATGCAATGCTAAAATGCAATTTTCCCTCTGTAGCAACTAGTTCATTGACTCCAGGAGCCTAAATTTTTGTTCATTACATTGCTCTATAATTAAAAAAAAAAAAAAAAAAAAAGAAAATGAGAATTGGACCGATTAACCAAGTGCATTCCGGTACCTGCAAATGACCGATTTAAGCCATTTCTTCTCCCTTTCATATATTAAATTTTTTCTAGTTGTCCCAAATTCACCAGAATTTGGTACAGCGTTTGCTATGGTAGAATTTGAATAAAAATGGATAGCAGTGCCACACATTTTCTTATAACTGCATTACAAATTGATTGATTTTCCGAAATTTAACTTTTCCTTTTTAATTTGTAATGAAGTAGGCTACGGTAAACTAAGTTTTTGTTCATTGTTTGGTAAAAATTAAGAAAATTTGAGAAAGATAGAGCAAGCAATTTTCCTGGTCCCCGCAAACAAATTATAAATTTAATCTATATGTTCTTAGCTTTCTAATTTGCTAGAAGTTCTACTGAATAAAGCCAAAATTGACAAAAAAATTTGCTTGATAAATTTAATTCCTACAATGAAAATGAACGTTATTATCACGTTCCTTCTGCGACCTGCCATGCAAATTAACTGACTTATCGAAATTCGAATTCTCCATGTAATCTCTTTAATCGGAAACGCAAATTCGTGTTTCTTTTCATGATCACTTACAAAGATCGCAAGATTTAAATGACTGATGCAGCAATTGAATTGTTTCTCGGGCTGTGTGACATGTGGCGCCGTCTTGTTGAAACAACATGACCTCCACATTCATTTCTTTAATTCTAGGCACGAAAAAATTATCATTATTTATTATTTTATCATTTCACGATACCGAACACCATTGACTGTTTGCGCTTGACATGCCTCATTTTCATGAAAAAAGGTCCAATGGTTCCTCCAGCCCAAAATCCACACCACACAGTGGCACGTTGAGGATGCATTTGCTTCTCGTGAATCACTCGAGGATTTTCCTCACCCCAAATGCGACAATTCTGCCCATTGACGAAGCCATCAAGATGGAAATGGGCCTCGTCACTGAAGATGATTTTATCGGCAAAATCAGCATTTTCTTGTTTTCTCTCCAATACCCAATTAACGAACTCCCTTCGCTGTCCATGGTCAGCTGGCTTCAGTTCCTGAGTCAATTGAACTTCGTATGCATGAAGATGCAAATCTTTCGTAAAAATTCCTTGCATAGTGGATTTGGAGACACCAGTTTGCTGAGCTCGGGGTCGAAATGAGGTGAATGGAGTTTGAGCGATATCATCATGTACAGCTGCGACATTTTCGGACGATCGACCTGGTCGAAGGCGCATTGTTGTCTTTACATTACTAACAGACCCAGTTTTGGCAAATTTATCCATTAATCTTTTTACAGTTGACTCTTTTGGAGCATTATTATGTTCCCAAATTGAATGCAATTTGCGAACTGTAGCCGCAAAATTTCACCATTTTGGTAAAACAATTTCACAATGAGAATGCGTTGTTCATTCGTGTAGCGCTCCATTTGTACTAACCTCGTACCTTCTACAAACAATAACAACTGTTCAAATGTCAAACAATGACATTTCGAATGGCGCCAAATTTAAATCTTGCGTTCTTGTTGGGACACCCTTTATTTTACCAATATTCACATGTAAAATCTTGCAAAGATTATAAATGAAATTTTGCAGCCTTGAAACGCTTCAAGGAATTTATCGCCCTTATATTCCGTTTTCAGGCGATAATACACAGTTATATTCAAGGTAAACTCTAATATTAAAATACAATTAATTTTTGCAAATATTTTCAATAGTTCTTGCATTTTGCGTAGTAGTAGAAACCTTATTTAGAAATCTTATTCATAAATGTACTCGTACTTTCTAATTAGATGTTGGCTTCTTCCTCCGCTCCGCAGTAAACGGTGGATCCTTACTCAATTGTGATGTTATATGATTCTCCAGCTTTAAATCTTCCAGTTTGCAGTAAGTGGTAAATTTATATCTTTTGATGATTTTGGCCAAAGCTACCTTAAGACTTAATTGGGCATAACGCCAACCTGTAAAAAGTAACCATTTTATTGGAACGAAACCGTGTGGCTGCAATAAAACTTCTAAGGTATTTACCTATGCAGAAACGTAGTCCTTTCGTAAATGGTATAAACGAATAAGGATGTCGCGACTCGACGTTTTCAGGCAGAAAATTGTCCGGATTGAATTTATCCGCATCCGGTCCCCAGATTTCTTTGTTATGATGCAAACTATAGAGATCGATGACTACACATTGACCTTTGGGTAAAACTATGCCATTGCTGAGTGTTAAATCTTGACCCGTCACTTCTCTGGAAACTTGAGGTATAATCGTTAAAACTCTCATTGTTTCGTTCATGATCATATCGATGAAAACCATTTGATCAATATGCTCGTAGGTAACCTCAAACTGTTCATCGTCATCATCTGGGAAAATATTGCAGACCTCTTCGTAAGCACGTTCCTGATATTCAGGATGTAAGCCCAGCATAAGCAGTATATAATAAAGACTTGTAGAAGTCGTCTCAAAGGCCTGTAATTTATTCATAGCTATAGTATGTGTTATATGTTCTCTCCTAAGCTTACCCCTGCAACAAGATGTACCAGATCGGTGGTAACATCCTGACTTTGCATTTTATTCTGTTGGGCACCCTTGGCCATATATTCGACAGCTGTGTTAATTTCATTCTCATAACTTGGATCCACTCCGCGTTTGGTGGAAAAATTATTCAATGACTAATATTGTATTGGGTATTTCATATAAATTTACAAAAATGCAGCTTTTAGGCTTTATTTTATACTCACTTCATCTATCAAATCCAACATCTCATATCCCATGTCTGCAGAAGATTTAAAATAAGTCATCTGGGCGAATTTTCTCATTAATGCTATGGCGTAAATGTTGTTAAACATCATTTCGGAACAATATTTCAGAAATCTACGAACAAAATTTAAGCAGACATGAAACTTTAATGTATATAAATCCAATATGATGCTTCGAGATTGATCGGAAAAGTGTGCAATCGATAGATAAGGCTTGATATGAAAGTAATAACTAAATTTAAACTCTAGATATAATCCTGCTGAAAACTTCCTCGCACCTAATGCCAGAAAGTTTTCTCTCAACTATGCTTTATATGGCGTAATCTGTTAGTTACTCTTTTTTACGTAAAATCGAACACTATCGAAAATTTCTTAATGTTTTTTGTACACGTAGGATAATAAATTACAAAAGGGAGCACATCCAGTCCAGTTCAATGTTTATCCAATCCATCCGGCAGTGCAAAGGGCCATTGTAAGCTAACTTTCTGGCAATAAGAAAGAAATTTGTATCAAGGAATATGCGTGTATTGGGACCATCCTTTCAACTGGCAGGTTAAAATTGACTATCCTTTTCATATGTTTTTGCTGGCAAGGCGCCTGCTTGGCATTTTCTCGTAGATCATCCTATTTGCGAACGGTTGTTGAATAAGGCCCAATGGCCCAAACGTTGCACAGTGGAGATAAACAAAAAATGATTAAGTATTATGCCGCTCCTTAATGGTTTGCTGAAATTTCACATAGACTTTTTTGAAGTTTTAGGGAGCCATGTTCCGCATCTCAGCACTTCAGGTGTAACCAGAGTTGTACACAGACAGTCCATCTTTGCAATTGGGAAAAAATTGTAAAAAGTCTAAGGAAAAATATTTAGATAAAGTATATTTTAAACCGAGTAGCTTCGAAACCGTAAGAACATAAATATTTGAACATGCTTTTGCAGATTTTTTTAAAGGCTAACCCATAACCAAATTAAAAAGGGGCTTTTTTTTATAAAAAACTGTGCCGCTCTGGTTGTACCAGGAGTGCTGAGTCTCCCCATAGGAGCTTCAACATTTCAAATAACGTCTATTTAAGGCCATTAAAATCGGTCAAATCGTTAAGGAGCGGCAATATAATTTTGCGTTTTTTTTTCTTTCATCCCCACTGTGCGTTGGAGGGAGATATTCTCCAAATTTGAATTCTTCTTTTTTTTTTTTTGCTGTTGGTAGCATTTTCTCAAATGTTACAATGACGATGAAGACTACAAATTTTGTAAAAGCAAGCGCCATACCTCCTTCCATTTATCATGAAGCAATTTAGAAATGTAATGTTGCAATCTGCCGAATAAGGAATCAAAATCTTGCTAAAGAACGCAGATCTCGTTTTTTCCAGTCTTAAATTAACATGATTAAGATCAATTGTCGGGCTATATTTAAGCTATGTGTGTACGCCATAAGTCAATATCAATGTCTAAGACCAGGAACAATGCCGTGGGGCTAAGAAGCGGAATCTTTGCTCATTGGCAAAGCGGAGAATCCGCAAAATCTCCTTACCATTGGCCCACATTCGAGTGTAACTTTCAATAGTATCCATTATATAGGTATATGAAGTATATGGTTATCTTAGGAAGGCCATTTTCAGATGGGGTAGTTGGTATGATATTAATGTGCTGGCAAAGAATCGCAAGAGGCAGGAGATGACAACAATAATGTATTTATTACCTTCTGAAATCTATATCGAAATAATGCAGAAAGATCGTAAGAAGGCAACAATCAGGCATGTTAGATTATTCTAGACTTAAAAAAAAGTCGATGAGAAGTCATTCTCTTCTCGACTATGAGATAGAACAATAATGGAGAGATATGTGGAATCTCTTCCTTGTCTTCATAGGAATACAATTCTGGAGATGATCTATCGCAAATTCGAGTGCGATTCATCAACAATCTTATATTTCACTGTGGATATTCTTGAAAGCGATATAGAGTTGGGGCATGGTCTGATGGGTTTGATTGGTTTGATGCGCTGTATGTTAAAATGCCGGACAGATAGAGAATCCCACGAGGTAGGAAATGTTGTAAGTCGGTTGACCTAGTTCACATAATCAAGGAAGATCTTAAAGAGCCCTAAAATAATACCTAATAAATACCTCATGGAAGAGAGTAAATTAAATCATTAATTCATAGGAGGTCAACTATTTCAGATCATGGAAATTCACTAATGCTGAGAGAAAATATCCGCTCTATATCAGAAACAAAAGAATTTCGTAGGATCTTAGCGGACGGAAGATATTAATTTCATCGGAATCAAACAAAGCTACTACTAATACCAACCTTGATTGCAAACATGTGTTAGTTGGGACTAAATAAGTATTTGAACAGGAATTTCATAATTATTTTACTTACTTACTAAAACCTTCAGCAAAATGTTTTGCACTATAGCCAGTTTTATCCATTTTTCTGCCAATAGTTGTGCCTGCAAAATTTAAGTAATAAATTATCGTATAGGGATAATTAGAGTAATTTATTCATGATCATGATCACAATCGATAAATTTGGCTTTAAGTATTCAAATCAATTTATAAATTGCGAAAATTTGTTGCCATCTTTCAATATCATCCACTTCATGGTTATAATTTAAATAAATAAAAATCAGATATTTATCTGCTTACAAAACAGGAGCAAGAATTAAATTACTTTTATTAATTTCAAGTATTTAAACACGCGTTGACACTGATTCTTTAATATATGTAGATGATAAGCAGACTAGCGGACTATGAATTGATCAAATGTCATTTAGGGGCACTCTTTGCAGTTTTAAGCTTTTGGATGAATAAGCAAATTACACGGTGTAATGCATAAGCGTAAGCTACAGTCGATGTGGGGTTATCGAGAGTACAGCCCCCATTTTGATAAATCGACAAATCGGTGTGAAAACTATTGGGGGTCAAAGTCCCATTGTTATTCTACTTACGTGTCGCAATAGCTAAGGTGAACTCTCGGAAATAAACAATCAACGGGGTACTTAATTTTTCGTCAATATTTTTATCGATACTTTTGAGCGCGTTATTGACCTCCTCATTGAAAATTGGAATGAATGACATCAAGTTCTTGTTATTGAAAGCCGTATTCACGATTCTCCGTTCATTGGACCAATGGGGATCTAATGGGAAGAGAGAACCAAACTTGAAATAGTTGCATTAGCAGGACACTAGAGACACATCCTCAGAAAAGGTCATACAAAATATTCAGAAATTACCAGACTTTGAAATTAGCTCGAATTTTTTTTTATGTGAGAGCTCTGAAACAGTTCACTTATCTGGTTATCTGATTCAACCTTGTAGTTATACGAGATGTGTTCAGAAAATAAGGCGAATCTTCAAATTTCACGGGATATGTACATTCGATTTTCGATTATTATTTTTATTTATGTTGGTACAGTCGTCTCGCAGATATGTTGACGGCTTCATCCATATAGCATGTTTAGTTTGTTTGTGAGAGGCATAGATAAGACGTGTTTTGCATGTTCGGTGATTTTTTGCTATCGAAAAAAATGGATCAAAGAAGTTGCATCAAATTTTGTGTAAAAAATGAAATTATGTGCTCCAAAAAAACGCTTTAAATGTTGACAGTGGCACACGGTGAGTGTTTTGTGAGTCAAAAAACTGCTTACAAGTGGTACAAGCTCTTCACAGAAGGTCGAAAAGATGTGAATGACAACGATGAAAATGTTGAGAAAATGAAGAAAATTTTTATGGAGAATCGTCGAATCACAATTAGTAGGTGCTGGGGATGACGGCATATTGGTTGGCTCAAGCCATGCAATCTTTTCGGAAACTTTGAGCATGAAGGGTGTGGCAGCGAAGTTCGTTCCAAAATTGCTGAATTTTGACCAAAAACAACGTCGCATGAGCATTGCTCAGGAATTGTTGAATGACGTCAACGATGATCCCGATTTGCTTAAAAGGATCATACCTGGTGACGAATTATAGGTATACGAGCATGGTTATGACATCGAAACCAAAGCCCAATTGTCGCAATGGAAGAATTCAGGAGAGCCAAGACCAAAGAAAACACGTGAAGTTCGATCAAATTTCAAGATTTTGCTCACTGTTTTCTTCAATTACCATGGCGTTCTTCGCACAAGGTCTTACGGTAAATAAGGAGTAATACCTTGAAGTTGTGCGCCGTTTGCGTGAAGCAATACGAAAAAAACGTCCGGAATTGTGGAAAAAAACTCACGATTTTAGCCACATGACAATGCGCCTGCTCACTCATCTTTGCTTGTGGGAGATTATTTGGCTAAAAACAACACCGTTATCATGTCTTAGCCACCGTATTCACCAGATTTGGCCCTCAGCGACTTTTTTCCAAGTTTGAAGAGACCCATGAAGGGACGGCGTTTTGCGACGATTGAGGAGAAAAAAACCGAATCGCTGAGAGAGCTCAAGAACATACCAAAAAGTGCATATCAGGACTTCTAGGGATGGAAAAAGCACTTGCACAAATGTACTATATCTGGGGGGAGTACTTTGAAGGAGATGAAATAGAAACTGCTGGATAAATAAATAGTTTTTGAGAAAAATTAAAATTTACCGTATTTTTTGAACACATCCCGTATTTTTCCTGTATCTGTGCAATACTATCTTATATTGTATGGCATTAGCCAACCGATATGCCGACATCCTCAGCCACTTCTCTAATTGTGATTCGACGATTCTCCATAACAATTTTCTTCACTTTCTCAACATTTTCATCGGTTGTTAATGTGCAGGGGCGTCTAGAGCAAGCGTTGTCATTCACATCTTCTCGACCTTCTGTGGGAAGCTTGTACCACTTATAAACATTTGTTTGACTCAGAGTGTTCTCGGTGCTCTCACCGTATGCCACTGTCAACATTTCAAGTGTTTTTGAGCACTTAATTCCATTTTTTATACAAAATTTAATGCAACTTCTTTGATCCATTTTTTTTCGATAGCAGAAAATCACCGAACACGCAAAATACTTGTCTTATTCTCACAAACAAACTAAACATGCTATATGGATAAAACCGTCAACATATCTTCGAAACGAGTGTACCAACATTAAAAAAAAAAAAATAACAATCGAAAATCGAATGTACGTAGCCCGCCGAATTTGAAAATTCACCGTATTTTTTGAACACACCTCATATATTCTTACCGGGTAGAAGTATATTGTACGGATTATAAACTTACCACTCAGTGTTATGAAACCACGAAAGGAAGCATTCGTCAAGCGACCGTAGAAAATGTCAGGCTTGTTTATGCACTGCTTGGAATTAAATACATCTTTGATGACTTTTGGATCCATGGTGAGTAAAATGGGATATGGTCCGACATAGCAGACGGAATTTTTACCATACTTTTCCAATTGACGGCTGATTGTTTTGATTGTACCTTAAATGATAAAAATTTAGATGTTACATTAAATACAAACTTCACACCCATGAATATTCTTCCTACATTCGTTAACATACTCGTATATGAATCGGAATCGCTACATTACACATTACATTATATACATTATATATTACAATGATAATTGATCGTGGCCTTACTATTTTATTAAAGTTACTTTTAACACGTTGCCGCAAATGACGGTTATAGCCGTCCGAGCTTTACCGATACGAATGTAAACAACGGCTATAGCACATTTTAATCAATAAAACAAAAAACAGCGCTAGTACGAAGTGTACTGACGCATAAACTTGTTTATTATTGAGTAATATATCCAAAAAAGTGTAGCATGCCAGACAGCGTACGAGGTGTGTTCAAAAAATAAGGTGAATTTTGATTTTTCTCAAAAAATATTTATTTATTCATCAATTTCTATTTTATCTCCTTCAAAGTAGTTCCTTTGTGCCAGAGTTTTTTCGAATCCTCTGAACAGTTCTGACATGCACTTTTTGGTATGTCCCTGAGCTCTCCCAGTGATTCGGTTTCTATCCTCTCAATCGTCGCAAAACGCTGTCCGTTCATGGGTCTCTTCAATTTTGGAACGGGAAAAAGTAGCAAGGGGCGAAATCTGGTGAATACGGTGGCTGAGGCATGATAACGGTGTTGTTTTTGGCCTAATAATTTCTCACAAGCAAATATGAGTGAGCAGGTGCATTATCATGATGCAAAAGCCATGAGTTTTTGTCCACAATTCCGGGCGTTTTTTTTGTATTGCTTCACGCAGACGGCACATATAGGTAATTTCAAAGCAATACTCTTTATTTACGGTACGACCTTGTGATAAGAACTCCTGATGCACTACGCCGTGCTGATCGAAGAAAATATAGAGCAAAACCTTGACATTTGATCGGACTTGGCGTGCTTTTTTTGGTCTTGGCTCTCCTGGACCCTTCCATTGGAACGATTGGGCTTTGGTTTTGATGTCATAACCATACGAGTATACCCTTGATTCGTCACCATTTATGACCCTATTAAGCAAATCTGGATCATCGTTGACGTCATTCAACAATTCCTGAGCGATGCTCATGCGACGTTGTTTTTGGTCAAAATTCAGCAATTTTAGAACGAATTTCGTTGCCACACGTTTCATGCCCAAAATTTCGAAAAAGACTGCATGGCATGAGCCAACTGATATGCCGACATCTTCAGCAACTCCAATAATTGTGACTCGACGATTCTCCATAACAATTTTTTTTCATTTTCTTAACATTTTCACCGGGTGTTGATGTGCTGGGGTGTCCAGAGCGAGCGTCGTCATTCACATCTTCTCGATCTTCTGTGAAAAGCTTATACTACTTGTAAACTTTTTTTTTTGAATCAGAGTACTCTCGCCGTATGCCACATCAACATTTGAGCATTTAATTCCATTTTTACACTAAATTTGATGCAACTTTTTTGATAAATTTTTTTCGATAGCAGAAAAACGCCGAACACGCAAAACACTTGTCTTATTTATGCCTCTCACAAACAAATTAAACATGCTATATGAGTAGAACCGCCAACATATCTTCGAGATGAGTGTACCAACATAAAAAAAAAAAACAATAATCGAAAGTCGAATGTACGTAGCCCGCGATATTTGAAAATTCACCTTATTTTTGAACTCACCTCGTATTTATTACCCTTGTATGCGTTTTCTCACGCTTTACCGCTTCGAAACATTTGGGCATGTAGAGACAAATGACGGCTATAACAGTCGTTCACGACAGCAATACTGTTAGGTGGTGGTACGAAATGTTCATGCAGTCGAAAAGTGTGTTTCTGTGATGACGAAACATTTATTCTATAAGTATTTTTAACTATCTAGCTGTACATTTAACTAAGTGCACATTTTATTTTTTCATAAATTAGTGAAAATATTTGTTTTCACTGTGAGTAGAAAAAAAATGACATGACTGTGATCTCATTGATGACGATGAGAGCCTTGTTTACGAAGAATCCGATACTGATGCAGACTCTTTTAGCGATGATAGTGAGGCAGATTTTTCGCAACTCAACTTTGAAAGCAGAAGCTTCTTTTTCTTTTTCATCTTTTAGACTACATCACCATTTCTTGAATTAGCTTGTTGTGGAGGTCTCGCAGTAATTCCATTGTAATCCTGGCTGTATGTGACGTGGCACCGTCTTGTTGATACCACATGTTAATTAAGTCCAAAGCATGCAGTTGTGGCGGTAAAAATTTTTCAATCATATCATGATATCGCTCCCCATTGATAGTTACTGTTATGCCGTTTTTAGTTTCAAAGAAGTAAGGTCCAATGATGCCTCCTGAACAACTTGCACACCAGACTGTCACTTTTAATGGATGCAAAGATGACTGATGAATACGACTATTCTGTTTATTCACACATCCATTCAAATGAAACTGTGTCTCGTCACTCATTATGATTTTTTCATGAAAATCGGGGTTGTCATGGTCGAGCTGTAACATCCTATCGACATATGTATGTACGGCGGCGTAAATGATCTTGTGGAAGAAGCTCTTGTGCCAACTGAATCTTAAATGGAAACAAATACAGATCCTTGTGCAAAATTGTGGCCAAAGTTGTTCTTCGAAGACCAAGCTCCTAAGCATGGGTCGAATTGAGGTTGATGGATTGCTTTGAACACTTTCTTGAGCAGCAGTAATGCCTTCAGACGATCTTGCAGTACGTTGTGGTCTATGCTTGGCCTTACCAGCTATAGACCCTCTTTCTTCGATATCATTCACTACACGATAAATAGTGCGTCTTGTTGGCACATTGTTTCTTCCAAAAATTTCACGTAATTTTCTCATCGCCACAATAATCTATGATTGATTTTGATAAAATGTCCACATAATTCCATGATAAATTTGCCACGTCTCTACTTCACGACTGCCAAATATGAACTGTCCAGGCTAATGTTTACCAAAATGGCGGCAAAACAAAATAGTATACCTTTGAGACGGACACCCTGTATGTACCTGTACCTGCGATAATAACATATTGATAAAACGTTTGTAGTGTGGCAACTAATAGTTTTCAAAATAGAGCTCATTTTCTTACAAAATATGGGCATTTTTCGTTTTAAATTTACTCCATGGGAAAAAAACTCAAAAGAAGCATTTTTATCGGTTTTTTTAGTGGTCGAATACCCAAAAACCGATTTTCGGAAAAAGTTTTTTTTTCTAATAACTCGAAAACCGGTTTTCAGGAAAGGCAAATATTGTTCAGTAGCTATTACAAGTAGGAGAAATTGGTCCAATATGAAATAACTAGCCCTTGTAAGGATTTAATCCACCTTTCATAAGATGAGTCTTTTTTGAAAATTTTATATTAATTTTACCGTTTATTCGTTGATTAAAACCTACAAATCTTAGTAATTGATTAAAAGCTTTACGGCCCAGTTGTGAACGTGATTGTTGAAGAGAAAATATTTTCTTTCATATTTCGAATCGAGTTGGTAGATGTACTTTTTATGAGAAGAAAACCTTTTCCTCGTATTCACTTATATTGCGACGAATCGGCCCCAATCCATCGGAACTTTTGGTGTTAATTTAACTTTAATTCTGTTCCCGTTCTCTTTTTTTGTTTGGTGAAATAAAATGAGATTGTAAAAATGGAAACCGGTTCAAGGCGGCGCTTTTCAAGCCGATCTTCTCTGATTTTTATATATAACGTTGATAATTTCCCGCTTAGTTTATCATTTTTTTTAGCTTATAATATTTAGAGGGAAAAGATTCGATTTGATTTAAGCTTTTTTCCTAGCATTTACCATACATTTTTTGATAATTTTTTTGATTTTTTTCGCAACTTATCTCAGCATATAAAGTAAGCTTAAAGCCCAAAATTTAAAGCGGAGCTCTTCGTTGAACAGACAGGGAAATAGAGCTTTTGTTTAATTTTTTCTCTCAAACCGATCTTCTGTGTGTGTGTTTTTATGTATAACGCTTAATTCACTGAAGTTAGCGCTGATAATTTCCTGCTTAATTTGTTTTCAACTTAATATCTAGTGGGAAAAGATTCGATTTGACTTTAAGCTATTTTCTACCATTTTTCAAATGTTTTGGATAGTTTTTTTTGTTTTTTTCAACGCTTACATTTATGATTGAATAGTAGGTTAGGATAGGTCAGTGTGTCAGTCTGAATAGACAGACTCATTTATACTGTGTAGTTCAAAGTGATACCATGGAAACTAGAGATATGGATGTCCCTAGTTTTCCCCATTGAAACATCCTTAACGCCTCAGGAAGCTCTAAAGTCGGACAATATCTGTATCGTCCAGATCTCCTGGGTCCCTAAAGAAATAAGGTCCCAATAAGAAATAAGTAAAAGGAAAATAAGCCACCAAAATGTACACTTATCGGAACAAATATGAACCGAAAGGATCATTAACAGCTTCTTTCTATAATAATTTAGACAAGCTCAGTTCAGTCAAGAAATTATTATTATTTCGTTATTCGAAAAAAATCAAAATATAATTTTTGTTATTTTTGTGACTGTAAAAATGAAATATTAAAATATATTATATGATTATTTAAGTAAACTAATCGAAATAAATAACTTGTTAATCAGGAACAACACTTTAGAGAAAAGTTCTTTCGGTCTCTGGTCACAAAAACTATTTTATCGGTTTGAGTACTCTAAATATTATTAATTAGATTTAAAAATGTATTCAAAAATAAAGAAAATGATGTTGACTGGATGAAAATTACACTGTTTTTCTTGTAATATTTATGAGTCAATGAATCAAATGGGGTTCAAATTTGAATAATATCTCAGACAGCTTTAAATGTAAATGAAGATCTCACGTATTAATTACATTAATTACATTAATTTTCTTAAAAAAAATTGGATCTTTTACTTGATTTTTCTTTTGCTTTTGCGGCAAAACAAAATAACCCAAAAAATGTTATGCAAAATCGCCAAAAATAAAAAAACTGTCCCAAAATATAAAATGATATTTCAATTAAAAATAAATAAAAATTATTCGAATTAAATATAAAAAATTGCCTAAAGGTACTGGGTTATTATTTATCGTACAATTTATCATCCAGTCGAAAAATATTTTGAAATGTTGACCCAAACAAAAAAAAAAAAAACAATATTTTGTGATCTTCTACAAATTAAAAATTCTTCATCCTTTTGTAAAACAGGCTCTTAAGTTTACGTCCTTTTCGAAATTATCTACGAATACTTGGCTGTTGTATACGGATATAGGAATAGTGGAGAATTAAATTAATTCTTTGCAAAGGGTTCAGTCAAAGGCATTGATAATAGTGGCAAATCTTCCTATGACATTTTCGACTGTTTCCTTATATAAAGATGTTTTTCCGACGTATTGGCAAAATATGCGGGTCAACTAAATAAAAGTTAGGAACCTAAGAATATACGGTTTAAATCGGTTAATCGGTCGATTGTTATACTTCCGCCAACCATTGTAATTATTATTATCTACATATATAAAAATGGTGTGAAAAATGTATAGTAATTCATCAATTGAGAACGGCTGGAACGATTTGGATCACATTTTTTTCAGTTGTTCGTAATTGCCTGGAAAAGGTTTTTACGAAAGAAAATTTTGGAAAAACCCTCCGGAAAAGTCGGAAAATTGGAGAAATCGAAAATTGATTTTTTGTATGGAATTTTGTGTGCAATGGTTCCCGAATTGCTTTTCGAATGGCAAAATAGAAAACTCTTAGTGAAAACTCTTCGGAAAATTCCCGAAAATTATCGCATGATTTGATGATTTTGGACGACGTAAAAGTGGAAAATTCGTTGTGATGCTCGGATAATTTCAGAAATTTATTGTGATAAAATACGTTTAGCATGAATTTTAGGTGGAGAAGTTAACGAGATAAATAACAGATGGCACTGTGCTGCGTTTAATGCCACAACCCCGTAGATAGCGTCATACGTTCACTTAGGCTGAGCGCAATTTGACAGGTACACTTTTCGCATTGTCATTTTCTATTAAACAAATGTGCTATTTTTCTTGCTGCAATTGATTCGAGTTTTGTGTATTACTACACTTATTTCGGATACTCATATGTCGCGTATCACATCCGGTACAAGCAGTACGATCATTTTTTCAGAAAATAAGTTTGCGTGTAAAAAGTGAGGTTATCTTATTGGATTGCGAGCATTAATTGCGATACATTCATTTCGTAAGTTTTTTTTTTTGAAAAGAATTGTCTTTTTAATAGGATTAGTCAAAAACGACTTTATTCTAATTTAGGGAAAGTTATTTGCTTGCCTAATGCCACCTATTAGACGATTAAACCTTTGGCGTCGTACACGTCATGCAATAATTAGTCAGAATGTCCGTGATAATCAAACGCAAGAGGAACGCGCAGAACAAAATGAATGGAAATGTGCCCATATTGCACAAGTTCGCGCTGTACAATCACCACCTCAAATTCGACCAAAAGTTTACTAGAAGAAGACCAGTCATAAATGTATCGTGAATCGCTCTGCTTTCGAATACGATTCCGCAATCGCCTACAAAGATCTTCACTGCGTTGGTATCGGTTCATTGTCTGACGTATGCCAGCATTGCAATGCATTGAAGTTTCAACCAGGTAGGATCGATCTTAGTCATGTTGCGGAATCTGAATCATCCGAAATTGTGCAACGGTACGCGGTTGTCCATCAAGAAACTGGTGGACAATGTGATTCAAGCGACGATCATCAAGGGCAAATTCAAAGGAGAGGAAGTTCTTATCCCTCTAATTCCGATGATTCCAACTGATCTTCCATTCCAATTCAAGCGGATTCAGTTCCCCATTCGATTGACTTTTGCGATGACAATTAATAACTCGCAAAGCCAATCATTGGAAGTCTGTGGAATTAATCTCGAATTTCCCTGTTTTTCGCACGGTCAGCTGTACGTTGCCTGTTCGCGTATTGGGAAACCGTATTCGTTGTTTGTTTTTGCACCGGAAAACAAATCAAAAAACATCGTTCATCACATCGCTCTCTACTGAATTCGATTCCATTCAAATAAATCACATTGAAATTTTAACTATCTGTGTTTTATTATTACTCGGGAGTTTATCTGAAGGCGTTAAATTGTGGCGAGTCAAAGTTCGCCGGGTCCGCTAGTATATTATATACAGAATGAGTAGTTACTGTAAACATATTGCATTTCGGAATATCAATCAATTTGTTTGCGAGGTACCAGAAAGCGTACGGTCGATAGGCTCAGCTAAATTTTTAGAAGTTTCATAAACATTTACCACTCTTATCTCCATAGAAGGACATCACTTTATCAAATTATATAGTCATGAAACACAAACCCTTCTGGGTATTAAATTTTTTCCTTATTAAATAAAAAAATGAAACTTCATCCCTTCACGTGGAGATATAATGTATCATATATGGCATAAATAATTTTAATTTAGTACATGGTATTATTATTAAGCAGTTTCTACGTCTTTATTTATATTTATTTTTAAGTAGCTCAATTTATGTTTCTCTTTTTAAAGCATTTTCAAATTATTTTATTGTTTTTTTACTATCTCTATTGATAAGCGTTCATTTCCTCTTAATAATCGAAGTTAGCTTAAAGTTTATTTAGTTTTCTGCAACACTTAATACACATTTGGTTTGAAACGCTTCGTTTGCAACCACTTGGCTATACCATTACTTGTCAGGATGAGCCCCCAACCGATTATTATGTGTCGCCAATTCGTTGGGAATTTAGTGCACAATAAAATATAACGACGATCGCGCCACCTCTGAAGGAGCCACAAAAAACAGATACTGATTATAATGAAAAGCCACAAATCGCTCATTTTAGTAGGGGTGATTAACAACTCGAAATTAATCCGTTTTTCTACGACCCGATGTTATTCGATGCCTGACGAATTTACAACTAATTTGTTGTATGATGATACAACTTATTTCATTGGTTCCGAAAAAGAGGTTTATGGAATAGTTTAGTGATTGTAATCTGATTGTAGGCAATGTGATTGCAGTTGATGTCTCTACGAACTGACCTATTGTTTCCGCATTATCTTTCAATTTCAATCGAATTATTATATTTTAGTGTTACAATTTCGAATAACTATCCTCTGGTAGTGAAAACATGAATGGGCAGTTTATAAGAATAGTGCGTCAATCAGCCGTTTTCATATCAGCTAATTTGCCCTCAATATAAATTTACGCCTGGATGTTTATGCATCAAAAGAAAAAAAAAAAAAAAATTATTCACAAATTTATATACGAGAAAGCAATTATTTTAATCTATTGTATGATTTCCCCTTTTTTAAGAACTTCTTCCCACCTCTCTGGGAGGTTTTTAATTCCTCTCTCATAAAACTCGCGTGGTTTTTTGGTTTTTCACTTCTTCGTCGTTATGGAAATTCAAATCCTTCAGGCGGTTGCTCAGACTGCGAAATAGGTGATAGTCGGACGGGGCGAGGACTGGGGAGGACGATGGGTGAGGTAAAACTTCCCACCCAAACTTTGACAGTTTTTGACGGGTATGCAAGGCAGTGTCTTGGCCTTGGTGAGAGAGTGAGAGACTCACACATCGGGGTTGCTCACAAATACGAGCTCTTTTATGACTCCCTGAACGGTTGATGCTGACTTTTTTGATTACTTTATCTATTTCCCCAACTTTTGGATAGGGATTAACAATAATTAAATCTCTCCTCCTCGTTCTGATCTGAAAGCGACGGTTACGGAGAAGTCGTCCGTAGAAAATCTTTTAAACCATTTCTGGCAAGTTCTCTCATTTGGCCCGTTTTCTTCATAAACAGACTTTATTTTTCGATTGGCATACTCTTTTCCGCCCAATTTTTCCACTTTTAAAATCTTTTTTTTAAGGAGAACACAAATAAACAGTAGTAAACCCTTTAGAGAAGGGGTAGGAGGAAGGAGGAGGAGTTTGACTTGACCCGACAAAATTTATGGTTATTAAACGTTCTACCATTTATTAAAGTTACCATGAGAAACATATTCAGAAAATGTATTTAATTATTGCGTCAATAGCTAAGTTTTGTTTCTTTTTAAAATTTTCCAACTGACTGACTGACTGATCATTGCCCAGGCCGGACGACTAAAATGGAATCACTTAGTGTGGGATATTAGAATAAGTGCGGGATAAGAAGGGATTTTTCTAGGGATAGAATCATGGCTATTGGTGTTTATATCACCTTTCCATACTACACGCATGATAAGAACGAATTTGTCAAAATGCATACTTTTTGGGGGCAAAACGAAGCAAAACGGGACAAATTTTGTACCATCGTCCAGCAACAAATGACTAGAGGTAAAATCATGAAAACTTCTAGACACGGTCCACTACCATATTAGATGTGTGATATCATAATGCGTACTTTTAGCGGTAAAATGGAGTAAAAAGGGACAAATCTGGTACCGTCGCCAAGCTTAGACGGCTTTAGCTTCTTAAAAATTGGTGTATATGTCGACCTCCTAAAACAGGTGCTAAGGAGTTGTTCAAATGTATTCTTTGCAGGTAAAAACGGGGTAAAAAGGTTAGAATTTGGTGCGATCGCCTACCCCAAACTGCTAGAGCTCGAATTGGGATCGCATCACTGTCGTTGAGTGAGTTTAAAAATAGAATACGTGTAAGATCACTGAATGTTAGAATTTGTTTTTTTTTTTTGTTCTTGTTATTAAGTTTATATCTCTAATTATGCTGTACTAAATTCAGTCAAATCTGGGAAGCATGACTAGCTTCCTAAAGTAGGGCTTGAGAATGAAAATGAACAGTATTTCCATACCCATTCATTGAGTTTCCTTACAAATTGACCGATTTATTGTAATTTAATTTTCTGCTTAAACATCGCAGTAACATAATTTATTGGTATGGTGTGGAAACACAGGTTGAAAAAGTCTCACCCTTTTTGGCATCTGCCATACACATACATATATTAATTGCTTTAACTTATATATTCCTAGATTCATACATTTCATTCAATTACACTAAATTCGGCTTAAGTAATCAGCAGGCCTTTACTAAACTTAGTTGTTCTTCACCGTCCCTCATTTACGTATTAACTAATTTAGCAAAAATCTAAAATTTCACCTTAACAATTAGGTTTAGTAAAACATAATTTTCTACTCTAATTATGCATTAATTCACTGCATTTGTTGATGTGTTCTGCCGCAGCCCTTCGAACGCTTTTGCAAGTCAGCTCACCCAACTAAAATATTTGTAATGAATTTTCTTCTTTATATAGAAGTATCAAGAAGAATGGAATTTATCACCTGTTGAGATGAAATCTGTCGAATGTGTACAACAAAAATATAACGCGTTTTGCTCACGGTGTTCTCAACAAATTGCACATAATTGGTACGCTTTATGCCGAATTGAATTCGAAACAATTTTTTGCATAATTTCTTTACTGCTTATAGATATACTCGTCGGCCTGGTATGGGTAGCAGCCCCGTCTTTATATAGGGTGACATTTTAAGATTTAAGTTCTTCAGGTTGGCAGCACTGGTTGGTAATGGCGTCCAAACGTCATCTGTCAAAGTGAAAAGTGTACAGTATACTCTGCTATTTCATCATGGAAAGACTAACAAATGAGCAACGATTGCAAATCGTTGACATTTATAATCAAAATTCGTGCTCTGTGACAAATGTGCATCAATTGATGCGACCATTTTATGGTCGTCATAATCGACTCAACAATTCGTGCTGTTATTCCCAATTTTCGCACCAAATTTACTTTGTTGGACATAAAACCATCGACTCGCATGCGCAGAGTGCGAACCGAAGAAAATGTTGCAGTCGTAGCGACCAGTGTTAATAACGATCGCCAAATGTCAATTCGTCGCCGTTCTCAGCGATTGGGCATGTGTTACTCAACCACAAGGGACTTCTTTTGCCCCAATTGGCTGAGTTGAACTTGGTTGACATGTGATTTCATCAGGACGGTGCAACACGCCACACTGCTCGTGAAACAATGGATATGTTGAGGGATGAATTTGGTGAGCAGCGTATATCTCGATTTGGTCCTGTGAGTTGGCCCCCAAGATCTTGAGATTTAACGTCTCTTGATTATTTCTTGTTGTGTTATGTCAAGTCGTTAGTCTATGTGGATAAGCCGAACACTATTGAAGCCTTACAGGATAACATAACACGCGTTATTCGTGGAATACAGGCCGAAATGCTCGAAAAAGTGACGAAAAATTGTGCCTTCCGAATGGACATTTTGAGACGGAGACGCGGACAACATTTACACGAAATTATCTTTAAAAATAAAATGGCAAAAACCAATTTAATGATTCCAATAAAAAAATTTTAATATATGATGCAAATTTGAGTGTTTTATTTGATTTAAAAAAAGCTACGATTAAAAAATCACCCTATATTAGAATGAAAATATCTTCAATAATTGTATAATGCTCAACTTCATACTTAAAAAGTAATTTCTCAATTCCATATAATTGATTAATATAATTTCTGTTGCCCAATCTTTTCCTAATGTAATCTTACAAGGCCATTAATTCAGTATTATTAAAATTTTATGAATTTCGTTCCGAAGTGTAAGTGATTCCTAGGACATATTTCTTCTTTGCAAATAGCAGATGTAAAAAATTTCATATACAGGTTAATAACAGGTTGTCAGTTTATTAGGTCTAAATTTATGCTAATACAATTAAGTTGTCCTTTGTCTTTCGTTTAAAATGCTCCTCTCTTAAATTTATAAGTTATTAATATAAACAATTACGGTTAGTCCACCTGTCTGAAATTTCTGCACATGTCTTAAATTGTGTTTAGATTTACAGCACAATGAAGTGCACAAAATTGTACCTTAAATGTGGATTCAGGCTAGAAAGTATATGCCAAATAATAAATTTCGGGGAAAATATTGTAATGTGACAAGTTTGTAGCAAATTCGACCTTGCAAAAGCTACCTGCCAACGAAAATATTGGCACTTTGCATATTTCCTTTAAGGTGTTAATATTTTGTCACCTCAAATGATGTTCATCCTACCCCAGTCTCATTGGGCGAGGTTACAACTGTTATTATAGGTAATGTTATGAAATCAAACGTACTGCAATCAGTTTTTTTTACGTTAATTAAAAAGATTTTGTAAACCCAAATCGAGTCATAGAGAATAGGTCTAGTCCCTATTGAATGATGCAAACCTGCCAATGGCATTAAGAAGCCACAGACTAGTTGCATTTGCTCATAACACAAAAAGCACTGCAGCCTTTCTATACAGTGGAATACTCATCATATATTTCACATTTTGATCTGTATCAAATGAATAATTCATTGCTCTTCCTCCGGTCTTCTTCTGATTGTTTTTAATTAATGAACGTTACAGTTTTCAGAGAATTTAAACAGAAATACAATGTAATAACAAAATGTAGACCTAGATTAGGTTTTGTCAGAGGGTCAACTATTATCAGTATATTTATAATTTTATTTACAAATTACACATTAATTTTGATTTCTAATTACACATCAGCGAAATATATTGGGGTAGATCGATTAAATGAATCAAGTACAGCAACAATCTATAGTGGCATAAGAGATTATGAGTTGTTATATTCTGTCGTTTGCATGACTTTGTATAGTTTTTTATATAGGGTTATCGATTTGTCGGTTTCAAAAGTAAAGTTAAATTAAAGCACACATAAACCTATGATTTCGATGATTTCGATTTTATTTCATTATAATGCTGGGACGTTGCGATTATGTACGAAATACACTGTGATTTAAATGAGCGCCTCTGGATAGGTTGCAGCAGTGGACCCTTCTGCGATTGTTTTCGACCTCTTTTTCGCACATTTCGGATGATACGTTTGGTGATTATCCGCGTAAACACGGTCTTTGGTGTAGCCCCACAAAAGAAGATGTATAACAGTGCCTAATTGCATTATATTGGTAATCAATTGATGTCACCAAAACGTGAAATTACGCTTTCTGAAGACTTCTCATGCAATAAAGCCAAAAATTGGTCGTGTTGAATTACGTTGGAATCACCGTTTTTGTAGAAAGTTTTACGCTTTTTTACTGTTGTTAAACGATCCATAAATGGCAAAGCTTTAACAAAATAAATAACACTTCAGATGATAGATATTCAACACCTGGCAGCCTTGTTAGACCGGCGGTTTTGAAACCACTAAATGGATAACCCTGTATTATTTACATTATATATTACATTTACATAATTTATATATAAACCTAAGTGCTAGCATGTCTGCAGACTCCTATTCTGCCCACATCGATTTGATTGGATTAGATCTTTGGAATTCTAAAAAAAAAATTCTTTATTCCAATGAAAGGAAAATACTAAAATGAATTATTTCATTTCATGCCAACACCTATCCGTTTGTATCAAAACGGTATTCGATTCGATAGTTGATAGAAAGAAGCGAAAGAGTTATCGCTGTCTAAATTGTGGGCAATGGTTGCCATCACTATATTCTTCTTCTTCTTAGGTGGCGACTGGAATAGACATCCTTATCTATTATACGCCGCCCGTAGGAAATAATTAAAAGCGCTTCGTTCTTCTGCGCTCCTCTTACAATTCGGCACATCAAGTTTCGATAGTATTTCAAAAGTCTGGTTCTTCCAACGGAGTTTTGGTCGCTCACTTCTGCGCCGTCCATAGAGTTCGTTGTCGAAAATTTTCCGTGCCACCACTATATTGCACTGGAAAGTCGGGCAAAATCGCTATATTTGAAAAAGAGGGCATTGAAACAAGTTGGTCCAGTCGAAAAGAACTTGCTAATTGAATGTTAAATCCACCTAAATAACATAGGCCTTCCTCAGAATTTTTCTAACAATTTCACCAATTATTTGATAATAGCAGACTATATGTGGTGGTAGTTGACATATGCAGGGAGAAACTATTTTGCACCGTTTTATTCGATAATTTGTTGCCATTTTTATGTGATAACTGTTATGTCTTTCTAATAGAAATCACCGGTTTCCTTTGGTAAATATTTTAGGGCAATCGATTTTCACAAGCCTCTCTTGCAGCAAAACATTCACCACTAAAATCATTCACCGTGAATAGCAACAGATGATAATCAATTGAAGCCAAATGTGGACTATAAGTGGAATGCCTAGAAACTTTCCAATCGAACACCCGGACCTTTTGGTAAGCCCCTATCCATAAGTGTCGTGATGGAACACAATTCCCGTCCTATTGGCCAAAAGCTGAGTGCTTCTAGGCGATTGATTTTTTCAGAAGATCCAATTGTTGACGGTACAGGTCTGGATTAAGATTTTCGCTTTAGGGGATCAGCTCGTAGTAGATGATTTGCAGACAATCCTACCAAATACAGGGTGTCCGTCGGGACACATATTTGGCAGTCGTGAAGTATAGACGTGCAGACTTATTATAGAAAAATATTCGATAAACCAACGTGTTTTAATCGTTAAAACATTTTATCAAAATTAATTATCGATTACTGTGACGATAAGAACGTTACGTGAAATTTTTGGGAGCAACAACGTGCTAATAAGACACAGTATTTATCGTGTAGTGAATGATTTCGAGGAAAGAGGGTCTGTAGCTGATAGCGCCAAGCATAGACTACAACGTACTGCAAAATCGGCTGAAAACATTACTGCTAAAATACCGCATGAAATGTGTGAGAATATAATGAAAAATGTGCTCAAAAGGACTCGCATTTGCGAGGCTAACAATGACGGACATTTATCTGATATTGTATTCCATACATAATTGCCGACATTAAATAAGGCATTTATCAATATAACATCCATTCACTTTCATTGAATCAAAAATTATAAACAAACAATGTAGTATACCTTTTTGACGAACATCCTGTATATAGATAAACCCACCTTTCTGACCGTCAATAATGATTTGGCCAAAATTTGCGCTGGGTATACGCGATTCATCCACGACCGATTTTATTTAACGTTGTCGTAAGTGGCCTGCGTTTCATGACCAGTCATCATGTGGTTTTGATATGTTTTGATTTTGGTGCGACTCAGCAGCGACTTGCAAACGAAAATTCAGTATCTTAACTTATGCAATACCCGTAGTTTGAGCTTCTTCTTGTATCCAGCATTTTTCAAGCGGTTCCAAAGGATACTATGTATAATGTTTAGCTCCTGAGCAATCGAAATGGAGCCTACATGTCGGTTGGACTTGACGATGTTCATTATTTTATCGACATTTTCATCTGTTGTCCTTGCTTGATAGCGTCCTTACTTAACTGCGTACAGATTAGTAGATTTATCGTCATACAAACGGTAATGGCGTCAGCAATTTGTGCGTGATAACATTTGTATATTGTAAAGTTTTCTCCTAAATACATACATCTGTTTCTCTTTCAAGGTTTTACGATGCACAACACTTTCTTAGATATAGTATTTTCTATCGCCTCTTGTAGAAGAAGCAAAGACCAAAACCAAGCAATTTGGTCTTTAGTCCTTCTTCTAGAGTTTATCACATTTACTGTTGTTTGTGTCTCTGAATCCTTGGGTGCTTGGTCATTCTCTTCCGAACCTCCCATTGTGTTCATTGCCGAAGGCCTTTTGTGTTGCAATGTTTTAGGCCATGCCCACATATATAGACTACTGTTTACGCCATTTGTTTTTTCTTCTCCAACGAGATACGTGTTTTTCATTAAATTGCTAGCTTAACCAAATTTCACCTAATTTTAAGCTGGCATCATTCATTTGAAATCACACTCCACGTAAATGTAACGACCACTCAGTGTCCCAAAGTAGAGTAGAGTAGGTTCCTTGTTTATCGAAATCGAACTGAATTAGCCAGACCGTGTGCCATCGAATGGAACAAGTGATAATCGGGTGGCGTAATATCTGAAGAATATGGCGGATGGGTAAGACTTCCCAATTCAGCGTTTACAGGTAGGTCTCGCTTGATTTCAACAGCTCGTAATACCGACCGGGTCTCACCAAATACAGAGCATAATCTTCGCAGCGAGAATATTCGGCCGAAGCGACGACGCAGAAGCATGACCGGGCATGACTTTTTTCTCTTTGGATTGCTGTAATGAATCCATTTTTCATCACCCATTAAAATACGATAAAGAAACCTCTTTCTTTGTTGTCGCTGAAGCAGTTGTTCACAGGCGAAAAAACGACGCTCAACGTCCCTTTCCTTCAACTCATAAAGCACAAGCTCTACCACCTGCGTTTGTTACGGATCCCCATCGACCAATGCCGTCAATTTAGTGTTTTTGAAGGTTTTTCGTCTTCCTTCACACGAACGGTCGTCAACACCAAAATCACCGTCTTTAAAGTGGCGGAACCAATCTCGACACGTTGTTTCACTTATAGCAGCATCTACGTAAACGATGCTGCTTCAGCCGCTATTTTCTTCGATTGAAAGAAGAAAATCAATACTTCCCGCATATGACAATTATTTGGCACAAAAATCATACGTATTCTCACAACCAAAAGAATATGACGGCAAAAAGAAAATTACTATTGTGTCTAGGCGATATGTTTACCATATGCCTAAACTTGGCTAACGACGTTTAGGTTATGGCAGGATCGACTACCACTTACAACTGGCGCCATATATTGGCAAACAGCGGGAACTTAGTTGCCCACCTAAAACACTTATCAACATAAGTATAAAAAAATAATTTCTTCCATAGCTAGGATTGTTCTTACACCGATAAGTTTGACCGCACTGGATAAATTTTGCCATATGTGATTCAGTCGTGGACAATGTGTTGGTTGTTCGCTTGCAATCTAATGAACAAATGGCTAAAAAGATCAGAAGTATTCTGAAGAAAGGTTATTTTTCAAAATGCGGGTTAAGTCCCTGGAAAATAGAGTAGTTCTATTATACTATCAAATAACCGTAATTCTCAGAATTTCGCAATTAGCTGACTACTGCTTGTACTATCAATTTGATTCGGATAAGTGTTCCGTTTTCATTATCCCCGTGCATCCGTCTAGCTGTAGGATCGGATGCGGTGCTCTAATAAATCACTTATTTAAAACACGACAGAAAACAAAGAAATGAAACGCCTATATATCAATGACCTTCAAATGTCATAAGGTTTACAAGTTGATGACACATACTTGGGAGGAACTGGCCCTTTGCAGCGTCCAGGAAGTACAATGGGCGCGACAAGACTGTACTCGAACCAAAAACTGCTATATCTACTGAAGTTTCCGAATAGGAAATCATGAACTCGGATATGCACTTGCACTGACTAAGTGAGTTAGGCAGAATAGCCACAATCCTCCACAAAGGGAACCTTTCTTTTTATCAAAGTAATCTGTGCAAACGCCCCACCGAAAAACAGAGATGATGAGATCATAGATGTGGTTTACGAGTACTTGATAGAAATGTATAACCGTTGTCCCGTTTTCGACATGCAAATTAGTCTGCTTTATTTGAATGCCAAAATAGAAAGTCAAGATTTTCTTAGTCCAACAGTGGTAAAACTAATTTCGCATTGCTAAAATTTTAGCCGCGGAACATGCAGATTATGTTAGGATTCCCATATAAAGCAAGTTGAATATCTTTATAACACTAGAAATCAAATCGATCAGATGTAAGTTATGCTCTTCGGACCAAGGATGTGCATGTGATCAAATCGATCAGATGGTAGCAGATGTAGTTATGCTCTTCGGACTAAGGATGTGCATGTGATTCGTTCTATCAATGAAGGGTAGAATCATCGTGTACTTATAGTCAAGATACGCACTAGATTGAGCAGAGCAACCTCAAAGAAGTCTAAGCACTTCAAAGCTGTATACATCCGATATAGGCATTGCCTACTCCCAAAAATCAACAAATTATCATTATAAAACGTGCTTAATCCTAATCTGCTAGGTGCATAGCGCCGACAAGTTGCAGTTTTAATGGCAATTCCGAAAAAAAGTTGTACTTGAGTATGAAAATCGATACTCAGTCAAACACTTGTATGGTCAAGAATATGTCATTGCGTTTAAGAAAAATACTGCTAGCACATCCGTGAGTTGTCCGATTGATCTGTTATAGAATGCCATGAAGTGGTCATTGATACGAAGTATGGCCACTTCTTTTTACTTTAAACGTGCTCCAAGTAGTTTTGATACTAATTCGGCTGTTAATATGAACGGATTGACAATCTGGAGAGTAAAAAAATTGTGATCTACAAACACCAGCTTCCTTCCACCCTTCTGGGCATAACTATAATTCGTACAGCCACGATCATGCGACTTCTAAATGCGTCTTAAGTGACCTTTACAGCATCAGAGATTAGCTGGACATGTATAAAAAATAGGCGCCAGTAAAGTTGTTGTTGCAGATATGACACATGATTGCTGAACGATAATAGACAAATCAACAAATCGATTGTTAGACTGCGTAAATAGCGTAAAAACTGCCTGATAAAATCGATTATGGACATACCACTGTACTAAGATATTAACAAATTGTCATTAGACTGAAAGCATGACATAGTTGTTGCTTGATGATGTCGATATCAGTACAACTTTGTAGAATAACTGTAATGTGATTCTGGCACTCCAACCACATTTGCGCAAATGAAAAGCGACTTTGCACAGAGGGAGTAAACCAGAAAAACTGGAAAGTATTATGTCACTCCTGATCGTTTGATCGAATTTGATGAAATTTCACACAGGCCCAGCAGTCCAGGTACAGAGCGACGCACCAATTGTGCTACAATCAGAAGTTCAAATAATTTTATTAATCAATGTGTTTTGTTTAGTCATTTTAGTTTATTGTATAGAAAATTCAATTTTATTTTATACAACTAATTGGTTTTGAAGATGATAGACCATAAATCACCTCCATGCCCGACACCTGATCAGACAATTATTCATTCGGAATTGTCTCAATTATTGTTTTAATGGATTGTTTTAATTCAGTCAAACTCCTTGATTTCGTTTTGTACTCCCCCTGCTTGACATAACCTCAAAAAACAAAAAAGTCTGATGCAGTCAGGTTAGGTAATCTTGTTGGCCAGCGGAAAGTGGAGATTCTGGATATTAATTTGTTTTGAGAATTTTTGTTGGAGTTCCGCCATAACCGATCTGACTATGGCTTCACCTGCCTGGAACTAAATGAGGTTGAAACGGAAACATTTCTGGCGCAGTTCTGGGTAAAAAAAAAACTTCTTCTACATCTTTAAATAATGGTATCCATTGACAGTTACTGTTACACCGTAGTACTATTCGCGCGTCATCCTGTAGTTTAAGTGAAAACAAAAACAAAAATATAAATTCCTTTATTTTCAATGAATGACTTACAGGAGAGCTTCTCACATTCAGTGAGCTAACATGCATTCTTAACCGGTCCCCATTGACAGTTAATGTTACACTGTAGTACGATTCGTGCGCCATCCTGTACTTTAAGTGAATTCCTTTATTTCCTACAGGAGAGTGAGCTTACACGCATTCTATTTTTACACTCACTCGAATCGGCTTGAGAAGCATTTACCAGAATTGTGGATTATTCGACTAATCGAAGTATTCATCAGACAAATCGCAGTGATCGCCACTCAAATAATGATAGGAGGCTGTATGTGGAATTGAACCCACCATCATGCGAATGATAGTCAAGTATACTAACCAACGCATCACAAGTAAAAACAATGGTGAAAAATCCAGGTCACTGTCGGCAAGAGCTACACGAAAAAAATGAATTTCAGAAAATCGGCCATCACACAGGAAGTAGTAGAAGACTAAGTATCTAACTAAGTAAATCGGTTATTTTTTTCATTTTACCTCGCTTTATACAACAAACATTTTGGATTGCTACTGATTTCCAATTATGAGTGACAGAGGAAAAACTAAATTTTGGAAAATCGGCCAATTTGTATCGGTGTTATCGGGAGGATTGGGTCGATACAGACTATTTAAAATCCCCTGTTACCATCTGGCAAAATATTATATGTAGATGGTGCCATGTTTTCAAAAGTTTCGTAGATATAATATTTCCGGTAGTTATCGTATTTGCAGTCAGCCAGACGGGTGGATATCGATTAATCGACATAAAAAGTATGGAACAAACAGAAAACACATTTGGTCGAAAGATACCTGGTATTTGTAACACTTCCATCTGGTTTTTACACCTTTCCATACCAAATGATCTATACCTTTACTCTTTCGGGTCAACTTAGTAAACAATATGATTTCAAAAAACGTGTTTTTATATACATGTATATCGGTTATTCGGGTACTCAAAAAGTAGAAAATCTTAATACAAATATCTACGAAATATTATTTGAACACAACAAAAAAGTGCAAAATTCTCTAGTTCCCAATAAGTTTATCGTTTTTTTTTATTCTTATAATAATAATCTTAATATTTTTCTTTAAGAAGAAGAGCTTGGCCTGTGTTTTGTGTATAAAATCTTCAAAAATCTTAAGCCAATTTAGAGAGAATTTGTATGATTCAAAAGAGAATTTTAAAAAATTGATATGTCTATCATTCCAGTGATATGTTTATAATTTTGTTTTAGTTTTTGAAGGAAAACTTTTATACCGCAAAGTTTGATGGAGTCGAAGAAAAGAGGAAATAAATTTGCAATCTTAATGCGAAAATTGATAAAGACATAATTGTGCCTGAGATATTCAAACGTTATAGTAGCTGTACCGTAAATCAAAGTCAAAGACAGTTAGAAACTGCCAAGACGTTACTTTTCCGTAACAAAATCGCTTTTAATGGCAGGAGGCAAATTTGCAATAACAGAACCATGGTTTCAATAACGGAATTTTGGTTGCCAAAAAGATACATCGACAAAAACGATTGAACTAAAGGATATCGAGTTTGGATGCAGTAAGGGTGATATTTTAATCGTAGTTTTTTTTATTTTAATCGAACAATACACTCAAATTTGCATCATATATTAAGTTTTTTTTTTTTTTTGGAATCAACAAATTGGTCTTTACCATTTAATATTTGAAGATAATTTCATGTAAATGTTATCCGCGCCTCCGTCTCAAAATGTCCATTCGGAAGATGCAATTTTTTGTTACATTTTCGAGCATTTCAGCCTGTATTCCATGAATAACGCGTGTTATGATATCCCGAAAGGCTTTAATAGTGTTCGGCTTGTCCACATAGACTAACAACTTGACATAACTCCGCAAGAAATAATCAAGAGGCGTTAAATCGCAAGATCATAACGGCTAACTGACAGGGCCAAATCGAGAGATAAGTTGCTCATCAAATGCATTCCTCAAAATATCCATTGTTTCACGAGCAGTGTGGCATGTTGCACCGTCCTGATGAAACCACAGCCAACCAACCAAGTTCTACTCAGCCAATTGAGGCAAAAAAAAAATCGCGTATCATGGCTTGATATCGTTCGCCGTTGACGGTAATGTTTCTTTCACGGTCGTCTTTGAAGAAAAATGGACTGATGATCCCACCAGCCCATAAATCACAAAAGACTGGTATATCATTTATAGCATGTGGCTGTTCATCACTCCAGATGCGACGGTTTCGCTTGTGTACGTATCCGTTCAGTAAGAAATGAACCTGATCGCTGAACACAATTTTTCGATAAAACAGCGGATTTCCATTGAGACCCATTCAACAAAAATTAGACGTTGTGGTAGGTCATTTGTCATTCCATGATGAAATGGCAGAGTATACTGTACACTCTTCACTCTGACAGATGACGTTTGGACGCCATTACCAACCAGTGCTGCCAACTTGAAAAACTCAAATCTTAAAAAATCACCCTATATGAATATGAAATAGATGATTAGTCAGATTAGTATTATTGTCAGTATTAACCTAAAAGTTCTCTGAAGACTTCTACCATTTAGAGAAAGGATCCAGTTTTTGGACCACCCGTTTCGAGTTTCATATATTTCTTGCTTTGCTTATAGAAAATCTGTAAATAACATTTTCTGTAAGTGTTACATGCTGAAGCTACACCTGGAATGTAATGTTGTCTATGGGCGAAGAGAATATGAACACCTTTTTGCACCGATTCAAATTCATTTAAATTAAATAAACATTATTTCCAAATATTTTTAATTTCGACGAAAGAATTGAAAGGTCATTCCAAATGTCCTCAAACTCTTCTTCAAACCTCACCAAATAGTTTACAAAAATCAGAACCAAGAATTGTGTTTCTTTCAAACCCAATGAAAGTCGCTACATCGAACAATTTACGTACTGATAGATTCAGGTGCCAAGCGTTAAGCTTAGCTTAGCATAACACCATGATTGTATTCATCACATAGCTAACAGTGAATAGAACGTTCGCTGATATTTGTGACTGAGAACTGATCGTGGACACGATCCATGATTTATATGTCAAACAAAAGCAGCCTTAGAGTATGCAATTTTGAAAGTACTAAAAAATCATATTGTACTAATATCAATAAAAAACATTGTTCATAATGCCCTGAAGTATGCAAATCACACTTCTATTACAAAAACAGTTGGATGTATGGTTGCCACATATTGTTAATGCAAAAAATATCATGTATTTGATTTTCATTTGCGAATCTCTGCTGACGCACAACAAAATCGACCCATTTCTGAAGCGGATAGTGACAGTTGACGAAAGGCAAGTTACTGACGACAACGTCAAGCGAAAACGGTCTGAATCGGATGGAAGTGGGTCGGCTCAAGCGGCTCTCGGAAGACACACCGCTCATTTTAAAAACTCGATAGACAAACAGGTGGTTTATGATTGCAATTCCATTACAGAATAATTTGTTGTTCAAATCAGCATGATTAATTATTTCGCGAAGAAGGTGGCATGGATAAAAATACTAGATATTGTTGAAATTGGGCTCGCAATTATAACATTGACCTCTACCAACCTGCCATATGATAATGTGAGACTTCACTTTTATGTCTTCTATCCAGTGAGATGTCGCAAGTTTCTCCGATTTGGATATAAACGAAAAATATACACCGAGAAAATATATCCTTATGGTGCATACGGTTATAAGAGGGCCTAATCTTAGGTAATAAAAAAAATAATCGCAACATTTTTAAATATTCATCGAAAGAATTTCAAAATTCCCTAAGAAAAACACACAAAATGCCCAAAAAAGGAATTTTGGCAAATTACTTCCTTGTTTATTGGTGGCCAAACTTGGCCTTAAATAAACGCAGTTATTAATTTGCATTCAAACAATCGAAAAAGAAATTATGCAATTAAAAAATTTTTGGGTTAAAATTGAACTTTTCTTCAAAAGTATCACAAGCTGCGGGTTCCGTTGAAAATTCTGGGAAGACAGTTTAGTCTTCAAAGTATTCTAGATTTAAAATTTTTTTTTTCAGAATGATACGAAGGTTTTATACATTACTGCAATAATACGCTGTTTTTTTGGAATTCAGCCATCTGCCACTTTTAACATACATTTGGTCCAAACATGTTTGGCATTTTAAAAGCTTCATCTGAATGTTAAATTTTCGGCTGATCAAATGGTATAATATAACATATACCTTCATTCCTTCGGGTGAGGGTACTAAGTTATAACTAACGCCATCTTCCACCAAGGCAATACATTACTTTCGCACGCTGATTACATAGACATCATAGTCGAAAACTGTTCGATATCAGTGCAACCTTCTCAGGCATTGAAAAGCAGGAATGGATCTGTTGCTAATTGAGTACTATTCGTTTTGGACCCTAACATCAACTATAACTTTGAAGTGGTGAGTGATGTAACCATCGGTGATACAAATAAAGATCTCTGCCTCGAAATGAGAAGAGAATAATGCTCTGTAAACTATATGGCTTTTTCTTGTTCGATTTTTCCTCCGTTTTATAGAGAATTATAAAGCAATGCAATAGACATAAAGTTAGACTACTAAAGCCTACTAGTTGGAAGTTACAAAGAAATGGTTGATTTTTGTAAAACCAGTCATATTGTTTTAAAGAGAGACATCGCAATTGGTGTACCAATATGCCCTCTGAAACCATACAGTGCACGTGCACCACATATAGTACAACTACATACAGGGTTGCCCATATTCGACGGACCCATGTTTTTAAAAAAAAAATCAAAGAAAAAAATAAAAATTTGGCGGTTGGCAATCTTATTCATTTAATTTGTTCCAAGTAGATTTGTTTACATCAATTTTTGAATATGATATCTCTCAAATGGCCGCCTCTGGCGTTGATGGCGTATTGTGCCCTTTTTGCAGCATTTTCCATCGTTTTCGCCAACATTTCGGCCGGAATAGCGGCTATTTCTTCACGAATGTTGTCCTTGAGCTCTTCTACGGTCCTTGGCTTGTTAACGTAAACCTTTGACTTCAAATGTCCCCACAAGAAGAAGTCAGCGGGCGTCAAATCGGGCGAACGCGGTGGCCAGTCCAAATCACCACTTTTCGACATCAAACGGCCCGGAAACAAATTCTTCAGAAAATCGATTGTTATGCGACTTGTGTGCGGTGGAGCGCCGTCTTGTTGAAACCAGAACTGCCTCATACGCTTTCGACGAATAATTGGCATCACAAAATTGGTCATCATGTCGCGATAACGCTCCTGGTTGATGGTAACAGCATGGCCATTTTCGTTTTGGAAGAAAAACGGCCCAATGACCGTTTTCGCACTAACGCCGCACCAAACTGTGACTTTTTCGTCATGAAAAGGCAATTCTTGAATCTCCTGAGGATTTTCAGTGGCGTAAATACGGCAATTTTGCTTATTTACGGTCCCATTCAATGTGAAATGGGCTTCATCGGACATGATAATTTTGTTCCAAAATTGCTCGTCATCATCGGCCATTTCGATGACTCGTTGGGCCCATTCCAATCGACGAGGCTTGTCCGCAGGCAACAATCTTTGCGTCAATTGAATTTTGTACGGGAACAAATGCAAATCAACGCGAATAATCCGTTGTAAAGTGGACCGAGCCATGCCCAACTGCTGAGAACGGCGTTTTTGGGATGTTCTTGGGGACCTCTCAACACTGGCTCGTACGGCAGCGATATTCTCGGCCGATCGCCTTGGTCGACTTTTATTTGGCCTCTTCGGATTAGAAAGAGCCTCACCAGTCGAAAATTTTTCGTATAAACGCTTAATGGTGTTCTTAGAAGGCGCACTTCTCACATTTTTTAATATTTTAAAAGCACGTTGAGTTTTCACAATTGACTTCTTCTGTTGAATGTAAATTTCAACTATTTCAGAGCGCTCGCGTGGCGTGTATTGTTCCATGGTAAAAATCTGCTTGGACTGACGCTTCAAACGCGGTATGTCATTAAGCGATCTGACATCTCTGTCAAAAGTTATGGCGTTGCCAGATGGGTCCGTCGAATATGGGCAACCCTGTACATCTAAGAATATAAGGGCTAAATAGGTCATTTATATCGGAGATACCAGAAGGGATGTAACGCCGATTTTTAAAATTTTACTCAGCGTTATAAAACAATGCAATGGACTAACATTTAAATTGCTACAGATTACAGGAAGAAAATTGAATTTGGGAAAAACAAATTGTATGGAAAGTATCAGAAGGGTTGGGCCGATACAACAGTAATAGTATAATATGTTATTCCTAGTGGACATCTGAGTACTTAAGTAAGTACTGGGTTGGGGTATCAAGAACAGTTCTAGTAAACTCTTGCTGGTATGTTGAACTTGAATATCATATTTTTGCCATTTGCTTTAATCACATCTCGTAAATCGAAAAATAATTGGAAAATCGAATTTCTGAATTCCTCAAGTCAAAATTGTTTGAAATTATTTGTCTGCTCTCCTCGTTATGGTTTGGTTTCTGTAGTGGAATGCGTGATTATTGTAATTTAAACCGCAAATTTGTTTAAAATGAGATAAGCTGACAAATTTTGTGAACCGGATTAAATTCTGAAACAAAAATATGGTATATTATATTTCATACGGTTTGAATCCGATGTGCGTTGGTTTCAGGCTCATTTCAAATATTAAATTTAATAATAATAATGGCCAAAAATTCCGGACTTTTAGTATATAGGCCTTAAAAATTATTTCTAAGGTCTGCCTTCTAGACTGAAGGCTCAAAATTAAATAATCAAGTAGGTTTCATGGTATATTCCAAAGGCCTAGGGCTAAGTATAGCAAGAAGTCTACTTGATCACTGTAGTGTATAATAGGGTGAAATTTTGTCTATTAAGGAAGTGGCAGAATGGCTAAGATATAACGTACTCACCGCAGTGGGCATTAACATATTCTCTGACAGTCAAGCTGCAATTAAATCCCTGGATTCTGTCTCCCTAAACTCAACATCAGCTCTGAAATGCCGCAGATCTCTTAACGAGATGGCTCAGCATTTCAACATTCACCTTATGTGGCTGCCGGGCCACAGGGACATACCAGGGAACTGCAGAACAGACGAGCTGGCAAGACTGGAAACAACTTTACAGACTCCAGCCGAGTTGGAGTCCGTGAGCATGCCTCTAGCCACTACTGCGAGATGGGGCATACTTAGCAGCAAATGGTGAGTGGGAGTCTGTCCGAGGCTGTAATCAATCCAGACAGATATGGTCTCGTCTAGATCTGAAGCGTTCAGTCACACTGCTGTCGTTATCAAAACCTGACGTCTCATTACTTGTATTCGCCATGACGGGACATTGACTGATTGGAGGACATGCATTGGAACTGAAGGTTAGGACTGGTGACTTCTGCAGGAGCTGTGGGGATGAAGAGAGGGCAGAATCCATACACCTTCTCTGCAATTGTCCCGCCCTGGTAAACAGGTGGCGATCTACGGTGGGCTCTTTTTTTTAGGAGATCTAGCACGATCTATACCTGTAGTTTCCTTGGTATCACAATGGACTATACAGTCTCAGTGAGTCTGCCTATTCAGACTGTCACACTGACCTAACCTAACCTAAACTGCCCAGAAACAAGTATTAACTTATAATCACCTAATAAAATTATATTAACGACAAAATACAATAACTCATTATTTTCTCTGTCATAGTGGTTTAGTGTAATTATAAATGCTACATTAATATTTTGCTAATATTTAATTAGTAATCAAAGTTTACATCTCTTAAGCGCCATAATATTGTGATAACAATTGACCTTTTCAGAGAACTTGCGTATGAGCCACATTTTAATAAAAAATAATAATAATAAGCGCTCATACACCGTTTTGCGACGTGTTTTTAAGTCGTATGTCTAATGTTCGTTGCTGTATGGTTAACGTTTAAACAGAACCCAATTAGAACAAATGGGGAAGCGGGATGGTCGAAATACGTATTGAATTGTAGGTGTTTCTCTATGTCAGAAGACTGCATTGTCATCTTTGTTTCTGGAATATGCGAACAATCAGTAGGCTTTAGTACCAACAGCAGGCCGCTTTTTATGGTAACTGCTAGAGTTTACTAATTTACAAGCACATACGGAAATCTAAAAGCAAAATGTATATTTTGCTAAATAATGGGAAAACTAGAATGTAATACTTTCCATTTCATAACATTCACATCAATTACTGGAGAATCCAGACAACATAGCTCACATTACTGTCACTGCAGAATATGCGATTTTCGTATGCTCTTTTAGCTACTGTTTAGTCCCCTGAAAGTAGGAATTTCGAAAAAATACCCTTTAATCGCGCTCTTATGTAGTATTCACGTTAATTTTGGTGATTCCCTTGAGAGACAGTACCATTTCCGTATTCATTTTTTCAAGTTTTACCTTCTAAAGATACAAATATTTAAAAATACGTTCTCATTTTTTGGATTACGTTGTGAATTTGTCAATTCATGCTTCTATTTTGAACCTTTATTCTTGGCTTTATTTTTGCCTGATTTCTTTCCTCTTCTCCACCTTGAAAATACCAAATTCGAAAAATTTATTTTTGGAGTGATGGTACCATTTTTTTTTTGCTGTTTTCAGCCCTTATTTACGCCTAAAGTTAAGAATTTCCTTACATCATTTCTTCTTCACAGCCGTTCCTCCCCAGCCGTTTTCAGTTTCAAAGAAGTAAAGTCCGATGATTCCTCCTGACCAAATTGCACACCAGACTGTCACTTTTAATGGATGCAAAGGTTCACATATCCATTCAGATGAAAATGTGCCTCGTCACTCATTATGATTTTTTCATGAAAATCGAGGTTGTCATGGGCGAGCTGTAACATCCTATTGGCATATGTACGGCGGCGCAAATGGTCATGTGGAAGAAGCTCTTGTGTCAACTGAATCTTAAATGGAAAGAAATGCAAATTCTTCTGCAAAGTTGCAGCCAAAGTTGTTCTTTGAAGACCAAGCTCCTGAGCATGGCGTCGAATTGAGGTTGATGGATTGTTTTGAACACTTTCTTGAGCAGTAGTAATGTTTTCAGTCGATCTTGCAGTACGTTGTGGCCCATGCTTGGCCCTATCATTTGCAGACCCTCTTTCTTCGAAATCGTTCACTATAATAAATAATGCGTCTTTTGGCACGTTGTTTCTCCCAAAAATGAACTGTCAGTACTAATGTTTACCAAATTTGCGGCAAAACAAAGTAGTATACCTTCCCGACGGACACCCCGTATATATTTGCCGTTTCAAATGATATAGTTCTTCACCTTCGGCTGAGGGTATACAAATCCAAAAATCCAGTTTAAGATGACTATAAATCGTTTATTAAAACTTTCTCCGTAAACCATTTTTTATATCGTAAAATTAAACACGTCCACGTATAGATTCTTTTTGCGTTTCCCAAATCAAACAAAAACAAAAAAAAAAAAAAAAATAAAAATAAATAAATAAATAAATAAAAAAAAAACTAAAAATGTATAATATTTATACGAAAATAATGTAATTTCATAAGAGTTGTCTTATCAAATAATCTAATTTATTATTAGGTTGCATTAAGGAACAGCATCACACCATTTATACAAAATAAGTGCGATTACACAGATGATTGATGGGAAACACTTCACTTCAGTAGGAAGTACGTACGTCTGTAATCATTTGTATGATCCCTAATATAATTTGTCTTCTTATCGACGACAATTTAATGTAATGAGATAATAATTGCAGTTACAAAGTTCATAGAATGATTTGATTCGGATGAAATGGCAGGAATTATTATCTACAGCGTTCCACAAAAGTAATCATTCAATTGACAAATTTTCTTATTATTCCTCATGCTGTCATCTGCCACAATACGTATTGGGTTGTTCGGGAAGTTCCTTTGGTTAATTTGTTAGTTCGTCAAACGTCACTTCTCATGGCGTACAGTTCCTTCAAACGCTATCAAAACTTCCTTCCACCCCTTCTCTAAACTATTTACTATCGTTTACTTCTGTTCTCGTTCTAGTCATGAATGGTTATAAGGTTTTTAAAAAAGTTTTAAAAAGTGGAAAAAATGAGCGAAAAAGAGCATTTTAGGCATATTATGCTGTATTAATTCCGAAAAGGAAAAACGGCTGCTGAAGCCAACCGAAAAATAAAGTCTGTTTATGAAGGAAACGGGCCAAATGAGAGAATTTGCCAGAAATGGGTTAAAATATTTTCTACGGGCGACTGCTCCGTAACGGACGCTCCCAGATCAGGACGACCAAAAAAAATTGTTTCCGAGAAGGTGAGAGATTCAATTATTGTTAATCCCCTGCAACAATTAAGGAAATAGCTGAAATATTAAAAAATCAGTCCTAACCGTTTACGACGTCATAAAAGTGCTCGGTTTTGTGACCAACCTCGATGTGTGGGTACCTCACTCTCTCATCGAGGCCTCACAGCCTTGCAGACCCGTCAAAAACTGTCAGAGCTTGGGTGGAAAGCTTTACCTCTCCCACCATGCTCTCCAGACCTCGCTCCGTCCGTCTATCACCTATTTTGCAGCCTGAGCAACCATTTAAAGGATTTGAATTTCCATAACGACGAGGAAGTGAAAAATAGGATTGAACGCTTTTTTCAGAAAAACAACGCGAGTTTTATGAGGTTAATCTGTGGGGTTAGTCTGTCGTTCGCTTATATTTTGGGGAGGTGTTAGGTTTCTATACACATTTCTTTCTCAGATATTTAAGGTATTTCAGGTATTTAAGGTATTTCAAATTTTTTCGGAGTGAACTTTCAATCAATCAATTTCTCAAATCTATGTTTTTTGTGACCGACATTGACAAAGCCGGCTGGGACGAAAGCGCTCCGGGCTGCCATATTTTGAACCCTATACGGGTTCTGATACTTAGACTATAAGCTCTCAGAGAGGTGGGAAGAAGTTATTGAAAAAAGAGGAGATTATACAAATTAAAATAATTGTTTTCTTGAATATACATTTGTAGATACATTTCTTTTAAAAACCGAACGAACTTTCCAAACCACCCGATATATAAAACATCTCTTCCTCAAGAACGTTGAATAATTTTGTCTACAAAGACGCAGAAATAATCAAACGAGGTGAGACATTTTTAGATATTTTTTTTAAAGACATTTTTCTGTTTGTGAATGATTTTTTCGTTGACTCTTTTCTGCTGAGTTAGGAAAACAACATGGCCAAATTGGTGTGCGGCAAGGATGAAGCATAACAACATAATGAGTGGAAAGTCACAAAGCTAAACAAGCGCAAAGTTGGCCTTTTTCGAAGCTTATAAGACCACCTGGTCCACAGTGTAATGGGAACTGTATTGGATATTTGAGAGAAATTTAGGTCAGGGCAGAAACAGCATCATCTCATGCTTGCCGCTTTTTTTATTGTATTATGATTCAGATATTTACCATGTTGCCATTCTTAGTCCTTGTATGAGATAGTTTCTTCCTACAGGAGCGATTAGTTCCACTTGTCACACTTATCCGATAAAAATGCGTATTTTTGCATTAACTGCGGTTACTGCGGTCCCTTAAAAAGTGCATGAACTGGGACAGTTCTTTCCCTATTTAGTAACTATCACAATAAGTAGTTTTCAATTAATCAATAATAATGGTATAATTGTGCTACTGAAACTGCTCAAGTTGTGTTCAATTCTAGAGTGAATAATTTTTTTCATCAATTGTGACATTTGTCGCTCATCGTGTAGAGAATGTTGTGCAGGATCGTCCCCATATAGATGGGGATGTCAGAAACGTCGTCTTATTGTGCGAGTACATTATAAATCGATTTGGCCCGTATTTGCAGTGAAAATGGTTGTTTATGTCTATCTGTTTAAAACACTTGACTATACATGTTATTATTATCAGCATAAAACTTTTATAGGCGATATTTTATGGACCATAGTTCAGTAATGAAACTTTATAATATTAAAAAAAACGCTACGTTTAAAAGTGAGTCCACAAAAGCTATTCATCTTTTTAATATATACAGGGTGTCCGTCTGGAAGTTATACTACTTTGTTTTGCCGCCATTTTGATAAACATTAGTCTTGATAGTTCACATTTGGCAGTCGTGAAGTAGAGACGTAGTACATTTATTATGGAAAAATATTCGATAAACCAACGTGTTTTAATCGTTAAAACATTTTATCAAAATCAATCATCGATTACTGTAACGATGAGAAAGTTACGTGAATTTTTGGGAGAAACGGCGTGTCAACAAGACGCACTATTTATCGTGTAGTGAATGATTTCTAAGAAAGAGGGCCAAGCATGGACCACAACGTACTGCAAGATCGACTGAAAACATTACTGCTGCTCAAGAAAGTGTTCAAAACAATCCATCAACCTCAATTCGACGCCGTCCTCAGGAGCTTAGTCTTCAAAGAACAACTTTGGCCACAATTTTGCACAAGGATTCGCATTTGTTTCCATTTAAGATTCAGTTGACACAAGAGCTTCTTCCACAAGACCATTTACGCCGTCGTACATATGCCAATAGGATGTTACAGCTCGCCCATGACAACCCCGATTTTCATGAAAAAATTATAATGAGTGACGAGGCACATTTTCATCTGAATGGATAAGTGAATAAACAGAATAGTCGGTTCTGGGCAATGGAAAGCCATCAAATTATTCATCAGTCACCTTTGCATCCATTAAAAGTGACAGTCTGTTGTGCAGTTAGGTCAGGAGGAATCATTGTACCTTACTTCTTTGAGTTGGTGGGCTCATGGAGTTTTAGTCGCTATGAACCACTTCGACGGGAAGCGTCGCGCATTTTGCGTGCGCGCATTTTACGAGAACTCTCGTTCATATATTGCTACTAGGCGACTATATTGTGCTGAATATGGACTACGGCGAATTAGTGAAGCTCCGGGTGCTAATTTAATTAAAATATGGGTAAAACGTTTTGGAGAGACCGGTTCAACATTTAAACCACAAGCAAATGGTCGCCCAAGAACATCTATGACCGAAGACAATGTTGAGAGAGTTATGGAGTCAGTACGAGGAAATTCACAAATGTCGACTCGCAAGAGATCGTCTGTCTTACAATTATCTCGGCGAAGTTTGCAACGAATTTTAACATTGGATCTTAAACTGCATCCATATAAGCTGCAATTAACACAAGAATTGAAAGAGTCTGACTTCATAGCAAGGCTCGCATTTGCTAATGAAATGCTTAATCGATTTTCCAATTTTGACAATATCCTTTACTCTGACGAGGCTCATTTCCTTATGAATGGGTTCGTAAACCGTCAAAATTGTCGTTACTGGAACAATGAAAATCCCAAAATAAAACACCAGAACCCATTGCATAGTCCCAAAGTGACAGTATGGGCAACAATCTCTGGCAGAGGAATAATTGGTCCTTTTTTCTTCGAAAATGCGCGGGGCCAAAACGTCACGGTTAATACCGAACGCTATGTTGAGATGTTGGACGGATTTTTGGCTCCAGAAATTGAAAGTTCAAGAATAGTGAAGAACTTGGTTCCAACAAGATGGAGCTACCTGTCACACATCAAATGACTCCATGGCGGTGGTGAAGCAGATGTTCCCTGGCAGACTGATTTCGAAAAGATGTGATATCCCATGGCCCCCACGTAGTCCAGACTTGACGCCTCTTGTCTTTTTTTTGTGGGGATACCTTAAACACAAAGCCTACAGTAATAATTCAAGAAACATCGTTCAACTCAAGGGGAATATCCGTGATGAAATGGCAGCCATTACACCAGTATTACTGAAGAAAGTTTTCAATAATTTTCGTTTGCGGTTAGAGGAGTGCCGTCGTAGAGAGGGTCACCATTTAGATGATGTTAGTTTTAAAAAATAAACTTCATTTATTACTCTACAATGCCTTAGATTTATTTTAACCATACCTTTTGTATTTATTTTTTAATCTATTTTTTAAATATGCACGTTCTATTGCGCCACCCTGTATAAGATCCATTCTCTTTCATTTAATCAAAAATTATAAACAAACAAAATAGTATATCTTTCCGACGACACCCTAAACATTTAATATGGGGTTTTTCATTTAGTGGTTTCAAAACCGCAGGCCTGGCGAGGCAGTCAGCTTTTAAGCAACCCTCATCTGAAGTGTTATTTTTTTAGTGAAAGTTTTGCCATTTACGAGTATGGATCGTTTAACAACCGAATAACGCGTAAAAATAGTTAAAACTTACTACAAAAGTGATGATTCAAACGTAGACACATAATCGACGTACTGTGCAAGGAATTGACAAGATTATAAAGAAATTTGAAGAGACTGGAAGCGTTACAGATGTGGTCAGGCCTGTGCATCATCGCAGTTGGAGATTATGAACGAGACCATATGTGGTTTCAACAAGACGGTGCCATGAGACACATAACACGACAAGATTGTGGCTTTATTGCATGAGAAGTTTTCAGAAAGCGTAATTTCACGTTTTGGCGATATCAATTGGCCACCAAGATCATGCGATTTGAAGCCGTTAGACTTTTTTGTGGGACTACGTCAAAGACCGTGTTTGCGCGCATAATCCCCAAACTTGGAAGTAGTTGAAAACTAACATTCTTCAAGTTATCGCCTAGATACCGCCCGAAATGTGCGAACAAGTAGTCGAAAACTACCTCAAAACGATCCACTGCTGCCTAGAGGCGGTCATTTAAATGAGATTGTATTTCGTACTTAATGGTAAAGTTCAAGCATTATAATGAAGTAAAAATTTAATCGAAATCATAGCTTTGTGTGTTTTATTTAACTTGAATTTAAAACCGAAAAATGGATAACGTGGGATACAACTGTATACATTTTGCACTAAATTTAAGCCTGGTAGCATAGGTGATGCAAATCCACCCTATCGTTTAATTGGCACTTGTGGCGGTCGGATATTTTACTTTGGTTTTCATAAGTTGAGTAAATAACGAAGACGTCTACTTTTAATAATTTTTATAAATATTCTCAAAACATCGTCATACATCGTCATGTTGATTTCTTTACCATTGCTGAATTTTTCTATCCAAAACATCCATAATTTAGCGTGTTTTTATTATTTTAAATCTCTTTGGAAGTTAATGTCTATCAACATAAAAGCAATAAGAAAATCTTGTTATTTTTAAATTGTTTATAATTATCCTGATTTTTGGGCATCCTTTAGTTCTCTTTTCCTTGTGTTCATTGTTTTTGGCCGTTTTATTTCTTTCGATAATCATTTATTTTTCTTCCTTTAAAACAAAGAGAAAAAAAAATGAAAGAACATTTAATGTCAGTTTCAAAACGTTGGCCAGACTATATAATTACATTGGAAGACAGAGCGCGAATGCACCACATTTCTGTGGTTATTCCCATTGCTGCGTTTTCATATGTAAAAGTGATCCTGATCACTTCACTTCATTTATATTCCTCGCATGCGAGTGATCATTTGGGGCAACATGTTGTTCAATTTTGAAACAACATGAAATGGGGGAAATTAAACTGAACTTGACCCAGAGCTTGTGGGAAACTGCGGCCAAACTAAATTGTTATGTTGGGTTGGAGTTAGAATATTGCGTGTGATGGAGTTTTTTTTTAATAAGAGTTGTCATGAAGGACGACGCATATGTTCCTAACAACAACACATGGTGCAAATTGCTTTAAAAGAGTCCATCATTGCGCACAGAAAAAAATGAAGGATATGTAACAGCATCTTAAAATGGTTTAATTATAACTTGAGTCAGTTGAGAAATGAATTTTATTAAAAAATTCAATATTTCTGTAGTTATGTGGATTTAAAAATCCGAAATAATTTCGAACAATGAAGGACAATAGTGATGGGGGTGAGAGACAGACACTAAGCGCGATATAACATTTGTAGTATCAGAGATAGGGGTTTTATTATGAATACGTTTTGTAATACAAGGCAAAGTAGTATAAACTTAGTTTCATTACGGTTACGACTTAACTTTGTTAAGAGCACATAGAGCTTGTAATTCAAAATGTACAACTTTCGTGTCAACAGGAAAAGGCTTCGAGAGGCTGAATGCTAAGTGCGACTTTGGCGTAGTTGTTTCTCTAGCAGAACAGCTAGCGTAGTTGGGGCAAATAGTCGGTTGAGCTCGAAGCGTTTGCTGACTGTCCTTAAATTTTCATCTGTTTTCATCCATTTATTTGAAATGTCATGGTGAACTCATTACTGGGCAGTTGAGTAATCAATGCTAAATTTGTGGTTAGGGTGATGACTTACTCATCATGGTTGAGGTTTGGTCTCGTTCTGTGTTGGAAAAGCAGGTCTTAGGCATGACGACTACACTGGGCAGTGGTCGGAACATGTCTGTGAAGGTGACGCGGTTGGTAAGAATAATATGGCTAGCATACCGCTAGTTCATTTGATTGATGGGTCGGCCTCCATGTGATTCACCGAAGTGAAATATCTTAGGTCTTCATGGCAGACCTGATAAATTATTTGCATCATTTGAATTTGGCTCGCTTAGTTTACCAGTTTACACGTTTTCTTAGGAGTTACTGAATCTGACGTATGGTCAGCCAAGGCATGTTTGCGTCATATGCGTCAACCATGTAGCATAAATCGGTGAAATCTGCATTAGAATATCGTCAGAGACATAGACAGTATAGTATAGACAGAAGGTCTTCAGAAATTGTTTAATTTTCCCCACCTTCTCCGATGTGGCATTATAATTGTGAAACACGATGAATCCACCTATAGAATTATCACACGAACAAAAGAACCGTTATCTGTACAAATCCCAAAGTTTGTGGGCATGGTTGTTTCATCGTGAGTAGTGTTTTCATAAAATATCATAATATTTTCATCAAATATCATATCGGATGGGGCGTGGTTACTTAATCGATTTTTTCCGATACTATAGAGAATTGTAAAACAATGTAATGTATAAAAATCTAAACTAATACAGCTAAGTAAATAGAAATAACAGATGATTGATTGAATTTCAAAAAATCGGTCAATTTCTATGGGAGGTATTAGGATGGATGTAGCAGTGTGCTGAGTTTTTTGATTTTTAGACCCTGTGCGCCAAATTTGACAAATTAAATGGAATCGTTTAGACAATATGAAGCTAAGAATATATGACTTAAATTTGTCATTTGTATGGGAGATACCAGAAGAGTGAGTCTTAATTGGCCGATTTT
>JAHXMU010000640.1:766037-815775 GCA_019455685.1 Philornis downsi | reverse complement strand
ACGAGGAATTACAAGGAGGAATACCAACTTCGGAAAATCGGCGAATTTGTAATGGAGGTACCAAAAGGGGTGAAGCGGTATAGCCCACTTACAATCTCCTGCTACGATTCGGGAGAATATTAGCCTATGTTTAAGAAGTTCCATAAAGATTTAAGTGTCCATCAGTCCTGCAGCCAGACACCCACGACATAGATCAATCGACTTAAAAATTCATGAAACATATTTGGTTACGTATACAACCTGAGATAGAGACTACTATGGCTGTTCATTGAAAAAATAATGGATTATTTATACTGTACTTTATATTTTAATTCATCAATTTTATTTGAGTTTTGTTGACAAATATTTGTTCTGAAAATAGTAGAACGAATTTTTTCAGTAAAACTGCATATTTTTCATTTAAGTAATCTCTATAAAAACGCCGAAATAATCAAAAACTGAAATTTCATTTAAGATAATCTTTCGAATTGCTCGAAAAATCACGCTTATATGAACATGTCTGATGCCGCTAAGGACGATTAGTTACAGTCGAATATCTAGACCAGTCCAATTCCGAAATTGTTGGAAGAAAGTCATCATATCTTGCTTGCAAATGTTACTTTCTCTTTCAAGGGGACCTATATGTTCACGATTTCAAAATAATGAACTAATGAACTGTCAAATGTGCGATCATTGACCGTCTTAACGACTGTTTTCGACCCCAAAAATGCGATTCCCAAAAGTCAACATTGAGTGCCCGCGAAAGAAAACAGCTGTCCCTTTCGTTGTGGTCATAATTAACATTTACAGCTGTGTTCAGCGTTAGAGTCTATGAAATATTAGCCTATATTTAAGAAGTTCCATAAAGATTTACGTGTCCACCAACCACCCAGCCAAGCGCACGCGACATAGCTCAATCGAGTTCATAAAACGTATTTGGTCGGAAACTATTTGGTATTTTAAACTCTTCCTTTTGGGTGTTAAATTTTTTGTTGTATCAAATGATTTAAATCTTTTTACCTCCACGTGAAGGTTTACAACTTACATATGTCTATATTATTTATTAAGTATTTGTTAGAAGATTCCTCGTTCACAATTTTACATTTCGTTAGTCGCATTAATAATATGAGTACGTACAATATTCCGCTTTATTTCCTTGAGTTATATCAAATATTTAAGCTGCTAATCAAATAATAATTAAAACCCCACAAACGAGCTCAGCTCGTGTTTGGCACGTACTAAGCCCTGAATATAAATCTTCGGACCGTTGCGAAAACAAAAGTAACTAACTGCACTTTTACCCTGGCAAAATATAAAAAGCAGAGCTATTTAATATTCAAGGAAGGAATAGAAGAGGAGATGGTAAAACAGGCATAATGTTGTCGTTATTATAACGCCATGATTTTTCACAATGATGGATTACTGCCAAGACAAAAATTATGAACAAAAACAAGAGAGCGGTGATGATTATGAATTCATTATCATCTGCAGGTTTGATCGGGTCGCAAGTTCTCTATGCCACTAAATGGATTCGAGTGGACCATTGGATTGAACTGGTCAATCATGATGAGGATGAAGGTGCGCTCCCTGTTGAATCAAGCGACTGTTGCTTCGCTCACCGATGATGATGATGACGATGATGTAGCTGATGATGGTGTAGAAGTTTGTTGGCGATATCTTAAGGGTCTTTTTGAGAGTGGTTAATTACTAGTGTGGAGTTTTTTTTTTTTTGTATTTAGTTTTTGCTACAAAAATAACAAAAACACAAAAAGAAAAACACAAACATTTTGCCGTTTTTGGTCTAAATTGTTGATCATTTCCGTTAATGCTTTAAGCGTTATTTGACGAGGCAGCGCCAAAGTCTTTGCATGAGGGGTACTGTGAAACGCCGTAGAATGCAAAAAGAAAAAAATCCTTGATTTAATTATAAACGTCTGATAATATATATATTTTAGTTGAATTATGGTTGCCTTTTTCGCCGGTATTTGCGGTGAAACATAGACATCAACTACATTTTCTTAGGAAATGATCAACGTTTTTAAGGAGTTCTGGTTTTTTTATCTCTTTGCTTTATTCTACTTAGAGCATACGAATTTAAGCGTGTCGAACGCATGTTTTGCGAACGCCGAAGGGGGGTGGGTCTATTTTAATGGCTGTCTAACGGTTTCATTGATTAAATAAAACAAGCAATAGTGGCGGGATGATATAACAAATTCAAATTAAAAAGAAAACCGAAAATTATACTAGAGTTCAGGTGACTTAGAATGTCGCAAGTGACTTGAGGGGTTTCAGCTCGAGCATGCTGGGACAATCATTCACTTTGTGGTCGAAATATATTAAGAAATTGTGATATGGATGCAAAAATGACAGTTGAATTTTTGTCTATTAATTTCGATTAATAACTTTAACTAATAATTTTGGTACAAATAATGTTTGAAAATTTTGCACTTACTAATGGGAACAACTGCTGCAATTCGGTGCTCTTTAATATATTAGGTGCGCGAATAAATTCCCGCTGTTTGCCAATAGATGGTAGTCGATTCTGTCATAACCTAAACGTCATGAGCCAAGCTTAGGTATATGGTAAGCATACCGCCTCGACACAATACTGATTTTCTTCTGACGTCATATTCTTTTGGTTGTGTGAATATATGTGATTTTGTACCAAATATAATCGTCAAATGCGGGAAGTATTGATTTACTTTTTTCAATCAAAGAAAACGGCGGCTAAAGCTCATCGACTAATTCAAAATGTTTACGGCGATGCTGCTTTAAGTGAAACAACGTGTGGAGATTGGTTGCGTCGCTTTAAAAACGGTGATTTTGATGTTGACGACCGTTCGCGTGAAAGAAGAACCTTCGAAGACACAGAATTGACGTCAATGCTTGAAGATGATCCGTATCAAACGCAGGTAGAGCTTGCTTCAGTATTAGGATTTACCCGCCAAGCTATTTCCAAGCAATTGCACGCGTTAGGAATGATTCAAAAGCAATGAATTTGGGTTTCTTATGAGTAGAAGCCAAGGGACGTGAGCGTCGATTTTCAGCCGTAAACAACTGCTTCAGCGACAAAAATGGAAGAGTTATCTTCATCATATTATAACGGGTGATAAAAAATTGATTCAATACAGCAATCCATAGAAAAGAAAGTCATGGGGACTTCTCAGTCATGCTTCTACGTTGTCGCCTCGGCCGAATATTTAAGCTGCGAAGGTAATGCTCTGTATTTGGTGGGACCATGTCAGTGTTTTTTTACGAGCTGCTGAAATCAAGCAAAACCATCACTAGGGATCGGTATCGACTTCAATTAATGTCGAGTTCTGCGCGAGAAGTGTCCACAATACGCGGAGAGGCACGAAAAAGTGATCCTTCAGCATGACAACGCTCGGTCTCACGTGGCCCAGTCCGTTAAAAGCTACGTGGAAACGTTGAAATGGGACGTCTTACCCCATCCGCCATGTTCTCCAGATATTTTGCCGTCCGATTATCATTCATTCCGTATGATTCCTATGGCATACAGTTTGGCCGACCACCTGTTCCATTCATATGACGACATCAAGGAATAATTCGTCGATAAGCTCAAAGGATGAACAGTTTTACTGTGACGGAATTCGAGCTTTGCCAGAAAGATGGGAAAAAGTAGTAGCCAGCAATGGGCAATATTTTCAATGAAACATTTGTAAACATGTCTTCATTATAAAGTTGTATATATATATAAAAGCTATAATGTAGTTGAGCACCAATACTTAACAATTGTAAAAAACTCACACCAATTGTTCAATGAAAAATAGTCGTTATCATTACTACATCATTTTGGTTAAATTCGTTTTAAGCTGAAGAACTGGATTTTTTTAATTATTTACTTCGGCATTCGCTATCTGACTTGTGACTTTGGTATACACAAATGGTGTTTTGAACTAATTGTAATTAGTGGTTTAAAGTATGGTTCAAATAATTGTAATTGAGAAATTTTTCAATATCATTGAATGGTGCTAATGAAATGTTTTCACTTTTTAATATTTGAAACAATTGTAATGAAATTTTGATTTTTGAAACGATACCAGGAATTATGAAATATTGCAAAGGATAAAAATTGGGAATGCTGCAGATTATGGATGAGAAGTTAAACGAAGGAAATTTAATTTCGGGAAATCTGTCAATTTGTGTGGGCGATACCAGAGGGGTTGGACCGATGTAGTCCACATATAATCCCCGGCTACACACAAAAATAATAATAAAAAAAAAAATGAGCTTACACTCATTTTATTTTTTGACTCACTCAATGGTACAGTCACAGTTTGAAAAAAATTTACCAGACTGGTTGATTACATGGCTACGCGAAGTGTTCACCAGGAGATCGCCACTCAAACAATGATAGGTGACTGTCAGTATGCGGGATTGAACTCGCAATCAGACGAACAACAATCGAGTGTTTGACTCACTCAACGTTGAGAAACGTTTACCAACTGGTTGATTACTCGGCTACGCGATTCCACTTAAATAATGATAGATGACTGTCTGCGTACGGAGTTGAACTCGCAATCAGATGAACAACAATCGCGTGTACTAACCATCGCGATACAGTGTGGCACGATCTCAGAAAAAAGACTGCCAGTTTAAGTGTTAAGAAGTTCCACAACTATTTGCTGTTATCAGTTACAATGTCAACCAGCCAGCCAACCAGTAAACAGACATCGCTGAATTAACTTAAAAAGTCATGGAAAGAATTTATTCAAAACAAACTTGGTAATTTAAATGCTTCCTTCCGATTGCTACATTTTTGCCGTATCATCTTCTTCTGCGTGATGGTATAAAAATCAGTTGTGAACTCATTTGTATACAGAACAGTGGCCCCATACGCTGTAGTGACAGATTTATTTGATCAGACGTCGTTTTGAAAATAATTAATTTGATGGAGAGCGGTCATTACTTTCATTTTCATTTCGATTTCATTACCTTCATTAGTTTTTTCAGGCAGTTTTAGTTGTTTACGAGCAATAATTAATCAATAAAATTATTATGCATTTCTAATTGATACGAAAGTTTATTTACTGATGTTTTGTAAACTGTATTGACAAATGACATTGCAAGCGGAACATGATTCAATTCTATTTTGATGTTGCGAATTAGCAAACAAGTTTTGAAAGATTAAATGACACATTTACCATCTATGGATGCTCGAACTATCCGAGATTATCTGACGAATATTTGATGGGACGTCTTTTTGGAAATAATGAATTTGATCGAGAACGGTGGTGTTTGAGGTCATTGCTTTCATTTTCATTTTGATTGTATTACCTTCTTTACTCTTTTTTTCATGCAGTTTTAGTTGTTTACGAGTACTAATTAATTAATAAATTCAAAATTTTTTCTGGTATACATTTCTGACTGATATGATGTTTATGTAGACTGCATTGATAATTGACATTGCATTCGAAACATTATTCAAATCCATTTTGACATTGCGAATTATCAAACAAATTTTGATAAAGAATGATTAACACATGTATCATCTATGGAGGATGGAGTTTATCGACGAATTTATTTTGAAGATGGGATCGAAATCTATTCTTTATTTTTAAATCTTAATTCAAGAAGTCTTTGTTGGCACTTTTCAATAAATACGAGTATTCAAAAGCCAGTTAATTGAAGCAATAAAAATTGTGCAAAAGATCTAAACGGATATAATGTTTCTAACAAAAACGGTCCAAGGCTACCTAAAAGCTAGTTGGCCAGTTGTTTTCCGGTTAAAACGTGTTTGCCAGTTTATTCTTATATCTTTCGTTACATTTTCTTATTCGGGTAGAAAATTGCCAATATCAATCCATTCCAATATATAGCTCAAGTAACACTTTCAACAAGGTATATTCACCTGTCCATATGTCTCTGCTCTCACATACTTCAGTATATGATGAATACGTGATGCCAACCAACAAAAACTAGACCACAACTATTAATAAAAAAGTTAGTAATAAATTCAGCGAAAACTAAGTTGGCCATAATTATGTTTAAACTAAGCACAAAAGCAACAAAGAACGAAAATCTTCATGTATTTTTAAATGAATGAAATGTGAAATGAATGAATGTGGATGGACTTGAAACATCTTCCTTTGCTGGTCATGCATCGAATACGAATATTCCGGCGGCCATAATTTGTCATGGGTTTCAGCCAACACAGCCGTTGTAGTTGCTGTTTTCTTCGATGTTTGACAAATGATTCGTATCGGGAAATAAGCATTAATTAAAAGTGCCAATACAAATCATAATGATATGCTTGGTGGTTTTTCTGTTTCTTGAATTCCACAAAAACCCTCATAAAACACAATGAAAATGTAAAACTGATACTCCGTCCGTCTATTTTTGCTGGCAAACGAAACGATAAAATTGAAAAGCTAGATGTGTTTTTGTTAAAATATTTCATTGCCTCTAACGCTGAAAACAGCTGTAATTGTTACGAACACCAAATGAAAAAAAAGAAACACTATTCAGATACAATCTTTTATACATATTTTATGATTAATTATGACCACAACGAAAAGGGTTAAATGAACAAGTCGCTGTTTTCTTTCGCGGGCTCTCAATATTGGCTTTTGGGAATCGCATTTTTGGGGTCGAAAACAGTCGTTAAGTCAGTCAATGATCGCACATTTGACAGTTCATTAGCAAATATTTTCAAATTGTGAATGTATTTTATTTGTCCCCTTGAAAGAAATGGTAACATTTACAGGCAAGTAGTTTGCAAACAACAACAACAATTTCCGAATTGGACTAGTCTATAGATTCGGTTAATCGTCCTTAGCGGCACCTAAAATGTTCCTATACGCGTAATTTTTCGAGCTATTCATCAAAAAATTAACTTAAACGAAGTTTCAGTTCTTGATTATTCGGTAAACAAGAATCGGTTGAAACCATTTTTTCGCCATTTTTATAGAGAATTCTTTTTTCAAAACAATGTGGCAGCACTTCCTAAATCAAGACAAATGTTTGTCAACAAAATTCAAACAAAATTGATTACTCAGCTGTATGAGCTTCAAATAGTTAAGTACATCTTTTGTGGATGCTCGCAAAGGAAAATATTTAAAAATATAAGATATAGTAGAAATAGATTCATAATTTTGCCAATAGATAGCCTTAGTATTCTCTATTTCAGGTTGTATAAGTGCGATTGGGTTACACTAGATGGCGTTAGAAATAAAAGATTTCATTCTCAAGGAACTACTTAAACAGTTTCGTGATTGCTGTACCCAGTTTTATTCGGACGCGCTTCAAAAATTGGCTTCATCAGACAGAAAATAAAATTTTTTTCCCGATAAAACGTAAATTAGGTGACTGAAAAGGCGAATAGTGGTCGTGGCTATGGAACTGTAATAGCTAATCATACGCACTTTCGATTTTGTCGGTTTCATTTCGGTAATTTTGATGTCAAATATTTACCACCCTCTGAAAGGCCAATTGTCGAAAATGTCTACAGAATTATGGAATTTTACTCATCACCGTATCTGGCGTGGGCACATTAATTGGGCGACCACAACGGTGTTCGTCTTGGCAGCTTGTACGGCCTTGTTTCAACTCTGCTACCAACTATTTTACAGTCGTAAATGAAGGAGCAGTCTCCCCCAGAGTAGAATCTAGGTCGGCTTTAATATTGGTTGGACCGAGCGGGACTTTTCAAATGGAAATATTGGATTACATTACAGTGACCAATTTTTGCCATGTTTACAAGTTCATTGAGATAGTTTACTTTTGATGGATCAAATAAACATATGTTTTGCAAGGTTGCCATCTTCCACCGAAGTAATTATTTTCAAACTACTAACACCATATGTACTTCAGGTAGGCTAGTTTTGTCACCGCCCTCGTACCTGATGATACAGATATAACAGGCAAAAAACTGCGCGATATTGCTGTAAGATTCTTAAGCATTGTAAGGAAGTAAACAAAAATTGGGTTGATAGTAAAAAAAGAACAAAACGAAATAATTTGTTTTGACGAAAAAAGAGGGGGTTTCGGGAAGCCGCTTGAACGTTGCAAGTTATTTAATGATAAAACTCTCTTATGAACAATTTCCTAATTCATGACGCAGGTGATTGAATCAGTTCTGCCAGTTTTCGGGAGAAAAATGCTCTGAAAAGCATATGCAGCCTTCATTGTTAACGCTGTGCATCGACGTCATGTTCATGAGCTTTATGTCGACACTGACGTGGTCAAGCGTTTCAAAGTACAGCGATTGCATTGGTTGGGTCATATTGAGTGGATGGATCCAAATACTCTTTGGACTTTGGGTAACATTCAATGAAAAAGTCTATATGTGTACACCGAATTATTCTGCCAATAACAACATAGTTCAGGTGTGGTGTGGAAAGTGGAGCCATAATGAAATGTGAAAGAATATTGAAGAAAAATGGAGTGACGACAGGACTTGCCAAGAAATTCCTGCATAAAATTACTTCTGAATGAATCTCTCTCTTTATGTGTACGCATTGATTAAGTTTAATCCAACGATCATTTCGCTGAAAGGGACAATGTTAAATATGATAGTTTTAGGCATGAAAGATTAGATATGTAAATACCTTTTATGCATTAAAAACTGAAAATAATTTAGAACGACTTTGCATCTCAGGTCTTTTTTTCTTGTTACTATTATGCTATTTTATAAGTAGATATCTAAAATTCGTATCTTTAAAATCTAATCTATGCATTTGCAATGACCAAAAGCCGGAAGTATTTACTTTATATAACTATTGCCAAATAAAGGAATTGATGAGGAATTCCTTTTAAGCCACATTAATACAAATCACGCCCCGATAAAAACATAAGAAATCTTTTTGCATTTGACACATTTTTGCAGTTTGATTTATAAAACGTAAATTATGCATTTCAAATTTATGGCAATATTAGGCGAACAAAAGTGAATCCAGAAAAAAGCTTCAATAATATTCATTTGGTTACCTTTGGATATACATATTCAAGAAACTTAGCCCTTAGGCTAAGTGAATATGTTTTGTTTGACCAAAATCAAAAATATTGATTTATGATCAATTCGATCAGTCCACGATGCTCAGGCTTAGCAATGAAGAACCAGAGCAAAAAGCAACCGATCATGTCATAAATATTGCAAAAGTCAATGAAGCAAAAAACCAAAACCCAAACCTAAAAACGCGATTAATAAATTTCAATCGTATCAAAACAGAGAAAAATGTGAAAAAAGAAAAATATGAAAAACTGATATCAAAATTAAACCAAGTTATCACATCTCTAGTACTTTGTTTAGGTCGGACAGACATTTTGGGGCGAAGGTTTTGCACCACAAAACCTACGCACTCTGATATTTTATATGACCGCAGTTACTTGGACGTCGAATAAATAATGTTTCATACCTTTTTTGTACTGTTCATAGCAATTTGCAGATTGATACGTGACGGAATTTTACACCAGTGATATATGGATATGAATAATATCCAGCAGACAGAGCTACAGACTGCCACGCGGACGGACAATAATCGTAAGACAGACGGACACATTGCTGTAGTTGGCGGTTGGTTTTTGGTTAAGTTGTTTTTTTTCTTTTTTTGGTTGGTTGGTCCAATGTCTGGCAATACAACAACATTAAGATATATATGCATGCGCAACAACAACACCAACAATAACAGCACCAACCAAAGGATCATGCTAAAAGTTAATAATCGGTTTCAAAGATACCTCGAATCAGAGAGCGAAAATAAAACAAAAAAAAAAAAAAAGAAACGAGTGAATCGAGTACACGAAGAAATATTGTTTTACAAGTTGTTGCTTAAACTTTGATATATGTATATGAGAAATCTTGTGAAAAAATCGGAAAACAACAAAAGCAACAACACTGAAATTTACAACAACATTTGTGATATAACTAATGGTCAACCGGCCACGCTGTACGACCGGGTACTCTATTGGAAACGCTTGTGATAGTGGCGGCGAATATGATGTACGCCATGTGGCACAGTGTTTGAAAGTCGGCGAAAAACATTAAAATATATTTAGTTTAAAATAGATTCACATGATATGACGTGACCTCAAATTCGCGTTGCTTCTATGAAGAAGTTGCTCCGGTAAATTTAATTTTTCTTTTGTTTGATCCACAACTTTCTCAAGATGTCACAATTTTGTTGACATGCCGCTTTTGTCAAAATTTCTTTCCCTTCGCTTATGCCTTACAACCAAATCGGTAGTTTTTACAATTCTAAAGGAAACTAAAATCGTGTCCGCGTTTATTAAAAATAGCCACAGCAATTGAAGGTAATTAAGGAACAAGTGGATGGTGCAAAGTTAGATGGCAACTTCTGCTGGGTCTAAGATTATATACCCGCCATATTATACTGCGGTCCACAGTATCAAGTGGTAGATGGCAGCTTTGCGTAAAGTACCTCCCATATATAAAATATTGACTTGGTTCGTTTTTCCATTGAAATACACTCTGAACTATATTTTTAGTAACATATCATAAATAGAATAAATATATCCATTTAGGTATTTCAAACCGCCGGTCTGACAAGGCTGTTAGCTGTTAAATGCCTGTCATATGAAGTGTTATTTATTTAGTGAAAGGTTTGCTACCCACGAATATGGATCGTTTAATAATCGAAGAATGCGTAAAAATCGATAAAACTTACTATAAAAGTGGTGATTCGAATGTGGACTTTCAATCGAACAAAATTTTCTTCAGCGATGAAGCTCACTCGGTGGTTACGTCAACAAGCGAAATTGTCACATATGGGGCTCGAAGAACCCAGGGGCGATTGAGGAAAAGCCATTACATTGATTGTTTGATGTACATTATGGTCTGGAGGTGTCATTGGGCCGTATTTTTTTTTTTTTTTTTTTTGGAAATGATGCTGGAGGAATCTCAAAATGGTGCATAGCTGCAACCAATCCAGAGGCGGTCATTTAAATGACATTGCAAGTTGGCACATAACGTTAAGGTTCAAGTACAGGGTGTCTGCCAGGAAGGTATACTACTTTGTTTGTTTATAATTTTTGATTAAATAAAAGGGAATGGATCTTATATTGATAAATGTCTTATTTAAAGGCGGCAATTAAGTATGAAATACAATATCAGATAAATGTCCGACTCTGTTGGCCTCACAAATGCGAGCCCTTTTGAGCAAATTTTTAGTACATTCTCACACATTTCACGCGATATTTCATAAATTGCATTACGAATATTTTGTTTGAGTTGCTCAAGCTTTTCTGGTTTGTTTGCATAAACCTTGCGTTTCAGATGTCCCCACAAAAAAGGAGTCCGGAGCAATCAAATCAGGCGACCTTGGAGGCCAATCAACATCACCATTTCTAGAAATAACTTATTGTGGAAAGAGGTCTTGCTGTAATTCCATTGTAATCCTGGCTGTATGCGATGTGGCACCATCTTGTTGATGCCACAAGTTAATCAAGCCCAAAGCATGCAGTTGTGGCGTTAAAAAGTTTTCAATCATATCACCATAACGCTCCCCATTGACAGTTACCGTTACGCCGTTTTCAGTTTCAAAGATGTAAAGTTCAATGATTTCTCTTGATCAAATTGCACACCAGACTGCCACTTTTAATGGATGCAAAGGTGACTGATGAATACGACTATTCTGTTTATTCACACATCCATTCAAATGAAAATGTGCCTCGTCACTTATTATGATTTTTTCATGAAAATCGGGGTTGTCATGGGCCAGCTGTAACATCCTATTGGCATATGAACGGCGGCGTGAATGCTCTTGTGGAAGACGCTCTTGGGTGAACTGAATCTTAAATGGAAACAAATGCAAATCCTTGCCGATCTTGCATTGCGTTGTGGTCCATACGTGGCCCTATCAGCTGCAGACCCTTTTTCTTCGAAATCATTCACTACACGATAAAAAGTGCCTCTGGTTGGCACGTTGTTTCTCCCAAAAATTTCACGCAACTTTTTCATCGCCACAGTAATCGATGATCGGTTTTGCTCAAACGTTTTAACGATTAAAACACCTTGGTTTATCGAATATTTTTCCATAATAAATTTGCCACGTCTCTATTTCACGGCTGCCAAATATAAACTGTCATGACTAATGTTTACCAAATTGGCGGCAAAATAAAGTAGTATACCTTCCCGACGGACACCCTGTGTTATGAAATAAATGTTTCATCAAAATCATAGTTTTATGTGTGTTTTATTTAACTTTAGTTGACAACGAAAAATAGAGAACCCTATAGTAACAAGTGCATAATTAGGGTAGGATCATCGAAAAATTTGTGAACTGGGAGGATTCTTCTCACATTCGCATATTTTCCACACCTGCGCATTGCTTTAAATAATGAATAAATGGTAAAAAGTGCAAGGAAATATGAAAATGTGCTGTTTCTAGATATGGATTTAATTCTTGAATGGCCAAGCTTTTTACCACTGGAGCAATTTTGCCACTTACGGTTCATGTAGTCGTGGATGAAGTACTGCATTATCGTTAGATAAATACTCGTATTTTCCGTTTCAGAATATTGAGGAATAAACGCTTAAAGACTTCTGGGGAATATAAAAACAATGTTATTTTCCAAATGTTAGTTTAGTCCTTGTATGTCCAAATATTTTCTTACTGGCGCAATTTTTTCGCTTACGGTTCATAGCGTCGTAGACCAAGTACTGACTCATCGTCAGATAAACGTGCGTACTTAATCGCTACATCGACTTATCTTGTTTTTCCAAGAGAATCGTATTGAATTGAATGGATATCATTTCATGCGTCAAAAACATCCAGGAGTAATCGTCTAAAGTACAAAGCACCTTTTGAGCAAATGTATTTCAGAACCTTTTAAATCGATTGACCGATGTCCGTCTGTCTGGCCGGACGGCAGATACGATAACTGCCGTAAATCTTGCATTTTCTTAGAACACAGCCCAGTCAAATATCTTAATTGAATTGTTTCTCTGGCTGTATGACATGTGGCGCCGTCTTGTTGAAACCACATGCCCTCCACATTCATTTATTCAATTCTAGGCACGAAAAAACTGGTTATCATTTCACGATATCGAACACATTTGACTGTTTGCGCTTGACATGCCTCATTTTAATAAAGAAAAGGTCCAATGATTCCTCCAGCCCAAAATCCACACCACACAGTGACACGTTGAGGATGCGTTTGCTTCTCGTGAATCACTCGAGGATTTTCCTCACCCCAAATGTGGCAATTCTGCCTATTGACGAAGCCATCAAGATGGAAATGGGCCTCGTCACTGAAAATGATTTTATCGGGAAAATCAGCATTTTCATGTTGTCTCTCCAATGCCCAATTAACGAATTCCCTTCGCTGTCCATGGTCAGCTGGCTTCAGTTCCTGAGTCAATTGAACTTGGTATGCATGAAGACGCAAATCTTTCGTTAAAATTTGCTGCATAGTGGATTTGGAGACACCAATTTGCTTAACTCGGTGTCGAATTGAGGAGGATGGAGTTTGAGCGACATCATCATGTACAGCTGCGACATTTTCGGTCGATCGACCTGGTCGAAGGCGCGTTTGTGTCTTTACACTATCTTGGTAAGTGTTAACGATGTTGCAAATTATATACAAACTATTTTGAAAAGGATTGTTTGGTGCATCTTTGAGATTTGTAATATATGAGGCATCTACAAACTACGTACCTGTAGTTAAATTTTAATTTAATTTTTTTTTGCTTTCTTATTAATTATATAGAAATCTATAATCATGTAATTCAAATGAAGAAACCATCTGTAGATTTCCACTTCATATATACTCGTATAAGCTTATAAGCATTTATTGTCGACAAACCCTTTGTAAACGCTAATGACAATTTTGGTCTCTCTGTCGACATCAAATTTTATGCAATATTTTGCTGACAGTTTCAGATATATATCCAATTAAATGACTCGTAATGACCCGTGCTATATGTAAGGGACATTGTCGTATGCTCTCTTTGGAGGATATCGCAAATTTTAGCTGGGTTCTTCGAAAATTTTGAGCTTGTACTGTAAAAAATATGAATCAAAACACTGTGTCTGTTAAACCATCGTGCTTAAAATAAGAGCAACAAAACGTATTGGAAAACCACCTAAACTTTTGTATATTTTTGTTCATTTTTTCTCGGTTACGAAGGCATCACGTACATGGCTATCAATCGTCCACTGTCATAGGGCTACAGTCATAATGATAGGGGTGCACCACCAGCACCAGCTCCAGAACCACCAACAACAACTGACGCGCCAGCAACAGCAAAACAAATGTGATAGAATTCTTGGATTTGCAATACCCGAAATAATGGTTTTCGTATCCGCATTTGAATGCCAAACTTTACCTACAATTTTAGTGTTTTAGACGTAGTTTTTTTTTTTGTGTTTTTATACGAGTTGTTTCTCTGTTGGTTGTTTGAAACAAATCTTGTTTTGATAGTTTAATTACAAAGTTTTTGGATCCGATTCGATGTTTGAGGCTTTTGTATTGCACAACCGCTAAACTATAAATTTCCACTTCCTTTGCGGCAGGAAGGAAATCGAATGCAAACAAAAAAATTGAAAAAAGCTACGTAAACAACGAATGATTCCTCGGGCAGGACGAAAGATGGTCATATTTTAGGCTAAATGAACACCCTTTCCTATAGCAGCGAAGCCAACAAAATTATTGAAGGCATCAAGCAATGGTTTGCATGTTATTCGACCATCTGCAAATTTCTGCCAATGAAAACCACACTTTCTCATACACATCGTGGGAGAGAGGGCTGACGGCTGGCGGTTCATTGTTTTGAGTTCTTGTAAAATTGCAACCAATTGGTAAACAAAGAAAACATTTTTGGTTCTGTATAGAATTAGAAAACTTTGGGAGTCTTTAAATGGCTCCAAGCAAAACGAAAGCAATTTTTTTTCCTGTTTCCGCTTGATGTTGGAGCAGAAAAAGCACCGCGAGGGAGCCAGAAGCGGCAAAATGTTTGTTTTCTAAAATTTTGAAAGGGGACATTTTGGAAAAAAAAAACTAATATTATAGATGTAGTATAGCTATACATCGATCGATTATTGCAAATAAAAAATTACAGTGATCTCGATAGTTATGTTAACAGAGGGAAAAAATGAGAATAATAAAATTAATTTCGGAAATAAATCATCGGTTTGAGATGGGCAAGTATAGAAAATACCATCGAGTCTACGAATATATACTCGTATATATTTCACCCGGTTTGATTCCACAATTGAAACAGGAAATTTATTAAAAATTTCAGTTTTATGAAATTATATATTTTTCAAACTACATGCATCCATTCGCAACAATATGGTTTGACTGCTGCATGATCGCGGATTCAATGCTGTCGCTTATCATACAACCACATATCATTATTTTAGCGGCGGTCACCTTGATGTGTCTGAGGAATATTTCAAATAGTCGAGTAGTTCACAAGTCTAATAACTGCTTCTCAAACTGTGACTTTCGAAATCGTCGTTAAATTGTGGGTCCCACCGAGTGAGTCTAAAAATAGAATGTGTGCAAACTCACCGAATGTGTTTTGTTTTTAATTTACGAATGTGGAAAGGTACTACTTCAAATTATAGAATACGATTTGCCACTGGTAGAATATGGTAAGTCGATATGTAAAGTAATCCATTTAGTGGTTGCAAAACTGCCGGTCTGGCAAGGCTGTCAGCTGTTAAATATCTACCTTCATCTGAAATGCTATTTATTTAGTGAAATGTTTGCCATTTACGAATATGGATTGTTTAACAACCGAAGAACGTGTAAAAATAGTTAAAACTTGCTACAAAAGTGGTCATTCAAACGTAGACAGTTTTCTTGCATTACGTGGTGATTATGGTCATCATAAACGATGTGACGATCGAAATCGTCGTTGAATTGAGGGTCCCGCTGAGTGGGTCTAAAAATAGAATGCTTGCAAACTCACCGAATGTGTTTTGTTTTTAATTTACGAATATAGAAAGTTACTACTACTTCAAATTATAGAATAGGATTTGCCACTGGGAAAATATGGTAAGTCGATATATAGAGCTATCTATTTAGTGGTTCTAAAACCACCGGTTTGTCAAGGCTGTTAAATACCTGTTATTTGAAGCGTCATTTATTTCGTGAAAGGTTTGCCCTTTACGAATATGGATCGCTTAACAAACGAAGAACGCGTAAAAATTGTTAAAGCTTACTACAAAAGTAGTGATTCAAACATGGGCACTTTTCGTTCACTACCGGGTGATTATGGTCATCATAATCGATCTGCAGTGCAAGGAATTGCTAAAATTATAAAGAAATTTGAAGAGACTGAAACTTTTACAGATGTGGTCAGGTCTTTTGCATCGTCGCAATATACACACTGCCCAAAATATCGCTTCTGCTAGTGAAAGTGTAGCAGATAATCCGAATTTGTCAATTCCACGGCCTTCCCAGTAATTGGGCTTATCATACGCCTCATTATGGCGTATTTTGCATTTCGATATACACCTCCATTCATATAGAGTTCAACATAGGCAACAATTAAAGCCGGCTAACCGTTCGCATCGGCGTAGATATGCTGATTAAGTGATACAACAAAACAACAAAAATTTTTTTTTCAGCGATGAAGTTCAGAGAGTTTAAGGACCGCCAAAAACAGTTTATTCTTGCCTGAAGGAAGGATGCCCTGTGGGAGCATCGTGCTGGCTGTGGTTAACAAAACACGTGCTGTCAGTGATTTTGCATTACATCAGGTTATCCTAAAGGTAATGCGAGAACTTGAAAAACACTGTTTTTCGTCGATTATGTTGAGATCTTTAGATAGGCCTCACACCTTAGCGGGAAGAAGTTCACTTCATACCAGTGACTTTAACAGTGCTTTGGCTAAGAGATGAAGCATGCCCTGAGGAAATTTTCCAAGGGGATATGCTTCTTATCTCAAAAGTGCTTCGACTAATCCTTCCGGGATTAGTCTGAATTCCCTAAAGGGGCGCTGACTATCACAAATGCAAATAAAAAACCGTCCCATGTGTAATGGCACACCGTGAGTAAGGCTTTTGAAGCGAGACCCACGTTAAATAATCACAATTGATTAACCGATTTGTTATAATTTAATTCGAAAGAAATTTATTATACCGTAAATATCTTAGACGAAACTTGTTTAAATCTATTTTAAGACGATTGAGTTATATTTCTGGTTAGTTGGCTGATGGTCACCACAAGTCAAGTGAACTTGGTGCGCATGCAAGTATTCGGCATAAACTTGCATAGAAATTTGGTATTTGTGATTGAAAATTATCGAAATAGTTGTGGTTTTCCTCATTCTTGTGATTACTGAATTGACTATTATTTTAATAAAATACTTTTTTCAAATTGAAAATGTCTTCTCATAAAACAGCTAAATTTGTGTATCCATCTATGCACACTATCAGAAAGTAGTCTAAACGTTTGAAACACTGTGTGAACGCTGACAATTATAATTTGGAATGATGCATGAATTGGTCTACCTAATTATGGTAGTCTGGAAATTAGAACTAGAGCATTGAGTGCAAAAAGATGCTACAATGAGTTTATCACACCATTTAATGACAGCGACATCTTTTGGCGTAGAAAAATCTAACAGTATCTGGCTCTAATCCTACCTGTTTTGCTGTACAGTGCATAATTCTGGATATGACGCAAGTGGTTGAATCAATTCTGGCAGTCCTTGAAAGAAAAGTTCTACGTAAAATGCATAGAGTTATCATGGTTAAAGAGGTTTATTGGCGCTGTATGACTCATAATTTGTTTAATCAGCTTACCGTCATCGATATGATTAAGCGCATCAAATTACAGTGATTGCGTTGGTTTGAGTCATATTGTGCGTATTAATCAAAGCCCTTCAGCATGGAAAATCTTCGGTAAAGAATTCAACGGACGACACAGAGACGAGAGACCAAAAACTCAATTGAAAGGATCAAGCTTTTAAAATAGCATTAGAACTTGATGTGATGAAGCTTTAGAAAATATTATTATTTATGGAAGTGCTCTATTGTAATTTGTAAAATTATGTAAAATAAGTGAAATGAGTTAAAATTGAAGAGAAAGAGCACAGAAGACTGAAGCGCTTGAAATATTTCTCTGCCTGTGGTCTGTGAAAATATCTGCTCATTTGGAATTGTAGAGTACCTACAGTATCGAATCTTTAACGCTAATGCTTAGCTTGGCCGAACTTTTGATGGCTATCCATATGTTCAGATTTTAGTTTGTTCATGAAACCATTCATAACTTAAAAATGATATTTTTGAAAAAAGAAAAAATGGTCAAACTGTTTCGAAGAAAAAAATCCGTTGTCTCAAGAGTGAATTAGTGGTCAAAATATTGCAAAACAATACTTCATTTTATGTTGACATGGACAGCACCCCATTATTAAAGGATATTTCTGTAGACTAAAGGGTAATGTCTAGCTGGGCACCCTAATAGTTTTAAGTATAATGAATTGTTATCCTTAAGTGCAACTCTAATTGTGAAAAAGAAGAATATCGTACGTCACTTGAATACAAGACGTCAAATCTTAAATCTTGAAGTAAAAATATTAAACGAAAAAAACTAACATTTTGTTGTTCTTTCTCATTCAACCCGGTTTTGATAATTATTGCTTATTTGAGGGTAAAAATATTTGAGTACAAAATTTATGTTTGAAAGGTTCCCCCTAATCGACGGTTACGACTCTGGTATATTTCTATGTTCCCTTTTTTATTGTTGTATTTACATTTTCAACAGTTTTTGTTGTTTGGCAGACATATTTTTGCAGTGTTCTGCCGAATGGAGTAAACTCAATTTTAACATGCAAATAAGAACAGAAACGTTGATTTAAACAATCTGGTTAAATCGCGTTGATAAGTTCATTATTATAGCAAAAACTTAAAAGGAATATATTTCTGATTACATGTTCATACTTTGCACCACTGCAAATGCTTTAATTTGTTAATTTCAAACAATTTCCAAGGTATTATTCCGAATATCACACCGAATTTTGAAACAATATGATTATTTTAATATTTTATCACTTTTGATTTATGTTCCCTTCATATCATATGCATCATATCTTGATATTTCTCTGCAAATTTAAAACTCACTTTCATTATTATACATTTGATCTTTAAATGTTTGCTCACATTACAACTCCAGCCAAAGCTTCATTTACATCCCACTAGAACAGCATTCATGCATACTTCGGTATGAAACAGAATGGGAATTCTTATTCTTGCATTTATTTGCTGTATTTCTCCATAGAATCTCTGTTAATTCTTCTTAAACTAAAAAAACTTAAATAAAAAACCCCACAAAAACGTTTGCTAACTCAAAAGCCCAAAAGCGATCATGACCGATCTTACCAGAAAAACGTAAGAACAGGCTGAAAATTCAACAAAATAAAAATGGCGACAGACAACACTGCAATGATTCCCGTATTGAACAACAGCAACACTAACAACAATTGCAGCGAACTTCAGTTGTATGGAATGGCTTCAGGTACCTTCTCAGATACTTTCGATGCTCCGATGCTCCCACGCCTTCAAAAGATGTTAACAACGCAACGAATGAAAAACACATGTCGGCAGTGCCGGCAACATCTCCGTAACCCATCAAGTATTGAATTGCACAGCAATGGCAACGTGCAAAGTGAGGGTGTGGATTCGAAATGGAGGCACAAGAGGTGAGCAGCTACACAAAACTTTAAACAAATGGCTGTCAGATCGAAAAAGAGGAAAAAAAACCGAAACGCACGAACAAATGTATGGAGTACTGCATGGCCAGAAAAGTATGGCTGGATGCGAGAGGTCCAGTGCATTAAAATTTTATGGAAAAAAAATGCATCATGATGCAAATAATGTCGAAATCCTTGCTTTGGCTAAATTGGTTTATTATTACGCTGGATATTCATACTGCTAACAAGCTGCCACTAATCGAAATTGTTTCAGGATAGCCTAAATATTGTCCTGAAACAATATTTCAAAAGCTAGAATGAAAATGTCTTAACAACATGTGGGGTAAGATGTGTGTTATAAAACTGTTTGCACTGCACACAATTTTTAACGAAAATGTTTCATTTGTATGAATTATACAACCAATAAAAAGAATGACGTTAAAATTAAGTACGCTATGAACTCAAATTAAGTAAGTTTATTTTTCATTATTTCATGGAGACTTTCATTATAAACTAGAAAATTTCTTTAATGTGGGAAAAAATTATTTCACTTCAGTATGTTTTTCTCATAACAACTTGCACGCCCATTTGCTTGATAAACTTTTCTTAAAATCAGTAAAACTTCTTCACGTGATTTCTAAAATATAATAAATACAGGGTGGAGCAATAGAACGTTCATATTTAAAAAATAGATTAAACAATAAATACAGAAGGTATGGTTAAAACAAATCTAAGGCATTGTAGAGTAATAAATGGAGTTTATTTTTTAAAAATAACATCATCTAAATGGTGACCCTCTCTACGACGGCACTCCTCTAACCGCAAACGAAAATTATTGAAAACTTTCTTCAGTAATACTGGTGTAATGGCTGCCATTTCACCACGGATATTCTCCTTGAGCTGAACGATGTTTCTTGGATTATTACTGTAGACTTTGTGTTTGAGGTATCCCCACAAAAAAAAGTCAAGAGGCGTGGGGGCCATGAGATATCACCCCCTTTCGAAATCAGTCTGCCAGGAAACATCTGTTTCACCACCGCCATGGAGTCATTTGATGTGTAACTGGTAGCTCCATCTTGTTGGAACCAAGTTCTAGAGTTCACTATTCTTGAACTTTCAATTTCTGGAGCCCAAAATCCGTCCAACATCTCAACATAGCGTTCCGTATTAACCGTGACGTTTTGGTCCCGCGCATTTTCGAAGAAAGAAGGACCAATTATTCCTCTGCCAGAGATTGCTGCCCATACTGTCACTTTAGGACTATGCAATGGTTTCTGGTGTTTAATTTTGGGATTTTCACTGTTCCAGTAACGACAATTTTGACGGTTTACGAACCCATTCATAAGGAAATGAGCCTCGTCAGAGAAAAGGATATTGTCAAAATTGGAAAATCGATGAAGCGTTTCATTAGCAAATGCGAGCCTTGCTATGAAGTCAGACTCTTTCAATTCTTGTGTTAATGGCTGCTTATATGGATGCAGTTTAAGATTAATTGTTAACATTCGTTGCAAACTTCGTCGCGATAATTGTAAGACAGACGATCTCTTGCAAGTCGACATTTGTGGATTTCCTCGTACTGACTCCATAACTCTCTCAACATTGTCTTCGGTCCTAGATGTTCTTGGGCGACCATTTGCTTGCAGTTTAAATGTTGGACCGGTCTCTTCAAAACGCTTTAACCATATTTTAATTAAATTAGCACTCGGAGCTTCACTAATTCGTTGTAGTCCATATTCAGCACAATACAGTCGCTTAGCAGCAATATATGAACGAGAGTTCTCGTAAAATGCGCGCACGCAAAATGCGCGACGCTTCCCGTCGAAGTGGTTCATAGCGACTAAAACTCCATGAGCCCGCCAGCCCAACGATGCAGGCGCCCTCACGCCCGCGCCTTTTCTACACCCCAAAAAAAGATGATGCAATATGCACGTTCTATTGCGCCACCCTGTATAATAAGAAATAAAATAAAATCGATATATCGATGGCGATATGGTTAATAAACCGTCCTTTAATATTGTTAATTTTTTTTTTTTTTTTCAAAACGTCAAAGAGTTAATCAAAGTTAATCCTACATTTGTTCTCTACTCCGTTTTTCAATTCTTTTAACAACATCTAGACAATGAGAGCGTTGCTGCTGTTATGTCAGGCACCATGTTAAGGACTACACTGTGTCCGCTTGACCACTATGACAGCTCTCTTAGTCTTACTGCTGTAGCTGCAGCAGTCTACATACTAATTATGTCCAGTAAATGAAAATTACATTTAGTGCATCGGATGGGGTGCTGCGGAGCTCATCAGTGATGCATAGACTAGCCATCCTTTGGACCTTGTCTGGCATATTGCAGTATGTGGGCTTCTCAAGATCCTTCCACCAAACAAAAGCTAAATTTAATATAACTTAGCACGCATTAGCTTTTAGTAAACTTAATTTAACGAACGGAATCTGATTGCATTGAAACACAAACTAATTGGCCGATTTATAAAAAATCAATGGTCTTCAGAAAGTTATAATTTAGCTTCCTTTATTGTGCTTCAATTCAAAGTGGTTCTTGTTATTATCTATTGTATATCGAAAAATTCGGAAAAAGCGTGAATAAAAGGGGAGTTTGGTGATCAATGCAGATTGGGCAAATTAACTGCTGTTGTTATTGTTGTAATTAATGTGCTGTGATGATCGAGACTGGACCATGTTGGAAATATGTAGTGTAGGTTGTGGACTGTGTTTTGTGATTGAGACGATCTTCTTGTACCGCTGCAAAGAGAAATTAACCTGATGATTACCTTGGATACACTTTGCATCAGATAATTTCTCAAGAGGTGTGAAAAATTATTTGTAGAAATTAATTAAAAAAAATCAATTTAAAATTGTAGAAATCAAAAAAGTTATTAATTTCAATTCAAGATATGTTTATTTGGGAAGCTAAATATTATCTTACATTTGTCTTATTAACAACTTACAATAAGTTTAACCCAAATGCTTGCAAAAAGGCTAAGATTAAAGTACAATTTGGTTTAGTGTCAAAGTAGGTAAGTACGTTCATGGAACGTTTGCAAATTAATTTAAAATTCATGTTTAAGAAAATTTCGTGATAAAATATAAATATGAACACCTTGTTTTTAAAAAGTGATTATATTTATTAAAGTTATTATACAGCGAGATAGTTTACATTCCTGCTATATCATTTCATCCCAATTGTAATACTGATAGGCTACAACGTTATAAAAGATGTCTAGAGCGTTGAAGACGTTGCACGAACCCATTGCCAGAGCAGTGATGGTGTCAGAAATGCCTTCTTGTCATACATTTTATATTGAATAAATATGTTTTTTCAAATGGAAATGGGTGCTTTTAGTATTTTTTAATAACCTGGCCCACATTTCGGAATGTTCCTTTAAAAATTATATGAGTTAATTTGTGTGTTAATTTGATCTCTTTAATTAATGAGTAAATGGCTTGGCGGGTAACTGCTAATACTGAAGCAAGCTCTACCTGCATTTAACACGGATCTTCATCAAGCAATGCCGTTAATTCAATGCCTCCGAAGGTTTTCCGTCTTCCTTCACGCGAAGGGTCGTCAACATCAAAATCATCGTTTTTAAAGCGACGGAACTAATCTTGACACATTGTTTCACTTAAAGCAGCATCTCCGTAAACGTCTTGAAGCTCTCGATAACCTTCCATCATAGTTGGCACAAAATCATACATATTCACACAATCAAAAGAATATAACGGTAGAAAGAAAATCACTATGGCATGTATGCCATATGACTAAGCTTAGCTCATGACTAAGCTTAGCTCATCAACCAGCACTTACAGTTAGCGCCATCTATTGGCAAACAGCGGGAACTTAGTTGTCCTCAAAACCCTCGTCTAAAAAAGTATCTACATGGACATTTTTCGAATAAATGATATCTCCATAGATACTTTTTCCTATAAGAAATTATTCTCAAGGATATTTCTCATTTTGTATTGTTAAATCTGTTACTGGAATTCAATGATTGTAGGCAGCCTGGGGGTTATTAGCAAACTCAACTCTAGGAACGAAGCAGGTGGTCTAATAAGCCACTTACGTTAAAAAAAACTTGTTATGAAAACAAGAGGAAAAGCAATGAACTAAAAATCCACCGTCTCAGAAAAGTAACACGATTGTGGCATAATCGACTAGCTTTTACAGTTGGCGCCATCTATTGCAAACAGCGGGAACTTAGTTGCACACCTAATAACTTTACTTTTTAAGGCGAAAAATGGATAGCGTAGTACTTTACAGAATCTGAGATAAGTATTATCACGAAATGAGTAGACCAGCGAAGCCTCGCTGTGGCAGTTGGTATAAAAAAAGGTTTTCTTTCATATTAGAGTCAGAATCATGAATTTTCAAAAGGCTGGCTTCGGTATCGCAGTTGTCCAATTTGACCAACTGTGACTGAATATAACCGGTATGCTGTGCTATGAATGTTGGCGGTAATAGTCCGTGTTGTTATAGTAACTTTTCCCAAAACAAGAATTATAATACCTATATATGCCATTTTTCCGATTGAGAGCAAAAATACATTTGTGCCATTCGTATTGTAAATGAAAAGGGTTACCTTACCTTGATTACTCACCAATGTGAATGTAAGTATTTTTCTTTAAACATTTTACTATTCTATTTCTTAAGTCTTCCTATCTGATACTTGATATCTAAATTATATTCTGCCCTTTAATTCCCCTTTTTTCCTTCCAAATAATTCATTCCACATAATGTTCATAAAGGTTTCTTATATGTAATGGCTTCCACTCTATTTCCGCACTTTTCAATAGTTAGTTAATAGTTAATAATAGTAGTAATAGTTAATATTAACTAAACGAACTTTACAAAGACCCATCGTACTTGGCATTACCCACTATGTGCTGGTGATTTTTACAAAGAGTCGCTGTAGACCAACTCCAAAGGAACGAAATTCTGACAATATACGAGTACTACGTCCAAACTGGCAAACAGATGAGGTCTACAGACGAAACAAATCATGGAAATGCTGAGTAGATCCCCAATGCGATTGCTGTTGCCATTGTGGTGGCGGCCTTAAAGTGTGCATGCATCGATACTGAGGCTTAAGCGCAATGAGGGGTCTGGCCGTCGTATTGTGAATTATTTATCTCCAGCATCAACAAAGCTGCATTGGATGATGGAGCAAACGAACATAATCATTCGCTCCCCCCCTCCACCATTCATGGCACGGCCAAAGAGGTTACATGCCAACAAGGCTCAAGGGCCAACCAGGTATTAAAACCTGGTCTAAACACTGACACTGACAACGGCAACAATAACAGCAACAACAACAACAACAAAAGGGAAACGAAAAAAACGTGCAAAGATTTTCAAAAAACGATAAAGCACCAATAATACTTGAAACAAATCACGGAGGCACCAATTGACTGCGCGCATTGGCCAAGGGAAGAGACTGGATGGAGGGGTATGAAAACCGAAAGCGCAGAAACTGAAAACAAATCAGCGTCAACAGAAACTACAGCGACAGCAACGACGAATGAACTTGAAGTCGCCGCATGACGTTTTAGGCCATGACGCCATTTTTTGGCGGTTTTGCTGTGACTCGCAGTCACGCAGCTGCATCGCTTTGCTCCAACCACACAGCATCAATAGCAGGCTTGGTGGCATGACGTGGTACCAAAACAACTAAAACAAAGCTCCATTCGATTCTCTATTCGGCATCGAATTACTGATGTTCTGATACCGCCAACAACATCACCATTAATAATGTTTAAATCCATTGCAATGGTGCGGCCATTCGTCTGTTCGTCTGTCTGTCTGTACGTCGGTCTGGGCATTGGTTTCATGTCGCAGACGTTACAAACTTGGAACTGCCATGCACTGCCATGTAACAAACATTCACTCAGTTCACATCAATCACGCCAATCTTAACACCAACCAAGAAATCTCTGTAAAAAAAATAAAGCGATTTTTCATTTTGAATTTGCGGATTTTCACAGAGTTCCATAAAACACGAATCGAAAAGATCCGGTATGGAAAGAAGAAAAAAAAACATAAATTCGAAACAAAATGACTGAAAGAGCAAACATCAAGGCATTGGTATTGTCTTAAGATTCAAATTCACATTTTCTTCTTATTCAGATCTCAATTGATATTCGAACTTTGCGTATGTATTTTTTTGTTTGAGTTTTTTGTTTGAATTTGAAAGCATTCTTTTGCATTTCGATGAGGACATGATATCAGGACCTTAGCAGAATTTTACTCTTGCAAGGTTAGTTTTTACAAAGTGTAAAACAGTTTTCATAGTTTGTGAAACTGTTTTATTTTTGTTCTAAAATCTCATTTCGTTTAGTTGCTGATTCCTTTTTTACGTGTCGCCTCGGCTGGGATACAGCTATAACGAGATTGTCCTCAAAACCTTCGTCTAAAAAAGTATCTACATGGACATTTTTCGTATAAATGATATCTCCATAGATACTTTTTTCTATGAGAAAGTATCCTCAAGGATATTTCTCATTCTGTACTGGGGGTTATTAGCAGACTCAACTCTAGGAACGAAGCCAGTGGTCTAATAAGCCACTTACGTTAAAAAAAAAAAAACTTAAAAACAGGAGAGAAAACAACGAAACAAAAATCTACCGTCCCAGAAAAGTAACACGATTTAAGGATATGCACTTGGCTGACATTACTATCATTCAGGAGATGCAGCGAACCGGACAGAAGTGAACACCACTCAACAATTGTGGCGTAAAATCTTATGCTCTCATGCAAAAAGACATGAATTTGGATATGGATTTGTAGCTTCAATCAGGATTTTGTTAACCTACATTAGGTAGATGTTCAGTTAGATGATCCATAAAGATAGTATAAGGCAGAAATAGGAAGTGAAAATATTCTGGGATCTACAGTAGGACAGTTCAGTCTGCAGGCCAGATAGTTTTACTCCAGCAAGAAACATGTTGGCAGTCCGTCAATTAAAAGATCTCAAGAAAAGATGATATCGTAAATGAGTTTGATTACCCATTGATTAAAACACGGGAAAGCAAGATAATCGCATAAAATAGATGTTTTTAGTATCACGGACGTTTGTATGATCCACCGTGCGATAACTGCCTGGTTTAGAGATCCATAGTTGAAAAAAAGTCGATTCGTCGACTTTTCCACTTTTTCCAAGTGAATTTGCCAGGTTTTCAATTATTTCAAACATATGAAAAGTCGATTTTCTGGTTTTCGGTTTTTTTTTTATTTTATGTGATATGAAACAACAAAAGTCGACTATTCGACTTTTTAAATATAGAATTTTTTTTTGTATTTTTAACTAAACTTAACGTTTTATAGAGAAACTAGTTAATGTCAACTAGTTAAGACAATAGTAAAATTTAAATACTAAAATACAAATACTAAAATGTAAAAGTTATTTAAATTTTAAATTGGAAACTGTTATTCCAATATAAACAACAATCTTTCTTGGTTGTTCATCGTTTATGATTTGTCAAAAAATAAATGGACCAGAGTCAGCCCCTCTATTTGCATTACAACGATATATAAATATCCGTTCGACTATCATCTATTTCGCAGTCTGACGGACTGCACAACCACTTCAAGCGCTTGAATTTCAATAACGATGAGGAAGTAAAAAATTGAACGCTTTCTTCAGAAAAACCACACGAGTTTTATGAGAGAGAAATTGAAAAGCTGCCAAAGAGGTGGGAAGAAGTTATTAAAAAGGGAGGAGATTATATATTATGTTAAATTAATTGTTTTCTTGTATGGAAATTTGTAAATAAATTTCATTTAAAAACAGAACAAACTTTCCCAACGAATTTCCGAACAATCCGATAGATGAGTTTAGAATTTGCAAATTAAATTCTATTTCCCCAGTAAATATAATATTTTAAGAATTGTTATACATTTATCCAAAAGACACGCATCAAACTGTGAAACTGAAAAAACATAAAATATATAGAATAAATAATTTAGCTGGTTATAAGGCTTTATTTGCTTTGAGGTGTAAAGAATTTGAGTTTCTTTCAAACTTTTTGCATAAAAACTGCTTATATAATATTTAATTTCATTTCATTTATTTAAGTCTATGAAACAAAATTTCCTTAAAGACTAACAATGACAAAATGGTAATAATTTTATATTATATAAATAGCATATATTTATAAACAATTTAAAACAATTTTATAAACAATTTAAAATATAATTATTTAATATTGGAAATCTGTTAAGATATAATCGAAACAAATATTGAGATGAGTCAAATTCTATAAGCAAGACATATTCATTAATTTAATTATAAATAAAAAAAATCCACGATTTAGAGTACTGTCTTTTGCATAAGATGTAAAGTGCCGAGGTATATCAAAAATATGTGTTTGCCGGAGAAACCTAGGTGGAACGTAAAATGGAATATGTGGCAAAAGATTAGAACAGTCTATGTAACCTCCGATTATATTAAAAAGAAATAGCGCTGTCTGGAAGTTACGACGATATACTAATGTCTGTAACGCAAGTAATAAGCATTTTGAATTGTAGGTTGGGAGACGTTCTTCAAATCTAAATGAAGAAAGAGCAAACTTTACAAACACACGCTGCACCCGTTCGATACGTGCAATATGAATATTGGAATGAGGACACCAAATAATAGCAGCATACTCGTATTCCAACTTAGATCTAACATATGATGTAAAAATGATTTTAAATGTATTGGGGTCTGAAAATTCTGAACAATCCTTTTTAATGTATGCAAGAACTTTATACGCCTTGGGAATAACGTAATTGACGTGCGAAATAAATGTCAAAACGGAATCGAATAGAACACGTAGATCCAGTTTTGAACAAGCCGATTTCAGAGAAAAATTACCAATTTTGAACACTGCATCAATCGGATTTCTGCATCGCGAAAAAGAAACATGAATACACTCCGTGTATGAATCCGTGTTCAATGAAATCTTATTTAAAAGGCATTAATTATTAAGACTGTCTATGTCTTTTTGAAGATCTCAGACATCATTAAATATAGAAACTTTTAAAAATACTTTTAGATCATCCGCATAAAGCAAAAATTGTGACTTATAAAACAAGTTGATATGTCATCAATAGTGTGAATAAGAATAAGAATACTTCCTTGTGTCACACCTGAAGTTTGAATATATGAAAAGGATTCAATCCATTCAATAACAACTTTATACTGCCTATTGGTTAAATATGATTTTATCCACTTATCCACTTAAATTTAAAATACAGTCTTTAATATTGAATGTGATATTAAACGAAATTCTAAACGTTTCTTTAGATTTCCTTTTAAATGAATTATTTATGTAAATTACGTGTCAAATCTTTCGTTAAAGTCCTGTCAATTGTCTCTATTTTCTTTGGCATTCATCTTCAAGGCGTGTGAGATTTTTCTTACTGTAGTTTAAGGCCATATTAAATATAGAATAAAACCGCACTTGTGAATTTGAAACGAAACCAACCGGTTTTCAATTTATTTTCGATAAAAATCTTATTTACTTGAACAGCCCAAATACTTTTTGCTACCTTTTCGCTAAAGAAAGCTTAAGGCAAACATTTAGCACACATTAAGCATCAAAGAAAGCCAGCTCTAAGAATTAAAATAGACTACTTTTCCAAATACACTAGAAGCCTGGTTGATTTACAGAAAATATAGTAATCTATATATATATAAATCAATTGCTGTGCGTTAGTCTCACTAAAGCTCGAGAACGGTTGGACCGATTTGGCTCATTTTGGTCTTAAATTATTGGTAGAGTATTCCGGAAGGTTTAAAAGGTTTTATTTGAAGTGATAGATGGCGTTGGAGATGAGATTTTTGCAATTAATTTTTTTTACCACATTAACATTTTGGAGGCAAAACAACGATTGCCGGGTCAGCTAGTTATAATATAGAATTGGCTGTGACTTTTTAGTACCTCACTTACAATTCGGTCCGTTTTGTACAAATTTACATCTCCTGCATAGCTTCATAAAACAAGTTTCAATAAGTAATATTTTTGCTTCATTATTACGTGAGTTGCATTTTATTGAGCATTGAGTAACATCCAAAGCCATTGCAACAGAAGTTTATCTTTCCAAAATTGAATTAAATTGAATTGCAGCTATCCGTTTGGGGTTCAGTTTTAAAAATTGACGTTTTGCAACCATAGATGCTTACCTACATAAATACCTACAAAATGCATCTTAAAAGGAACTAGACTTCACAAAGTTGGATATTTATGAATGATTCACAATTCTCAAATAGTGTGTCTTAATGCATTTTAGTTTATTCAGTAAAAATTGCCATAAAACACCTTTCTTCCGTCGCATTGCATCTGAGGAAATCGATGTTGCAAACGTGGCAACGTTACAGTCAGTTGAAGTGCGTGCTGTAAGGGAACTCCAACTTTTCTGTCAATAAGGTCCGGTATTAAGGAACAAAAACCATCAATCATCGATATAGCCCCCTTCAAGTAAAGTTAAACAAAAAACACACATAAAGTTATGATTTCGATGAAACTTTTATTTCATAATAATGATCTGACCTTACCATTATATACAAAATAAGACGTCATTTATGTATATGGCCACCTCTGGATTGGTTACAGCAGTGGATCATTTTGAGGTAGTTTTCGACCACTTTTTCGCACATTTCGGCAGGTATGTCAACCGTAACTTGACGAATATTGGTTTCCAAATAATTCAACGTTTGGGAGGACGTGCACATAAACAGGGTCTTTCACCTAGCCAATTGACGTCGGCAAACCGTGAATTTACGCTTTCTGGAAACTTCTCTTGCAATAAAGCCGAAATCGGTCGTGTTGTATCACGTTTGAATCGGCATTTTTGTAGTAAGTTTTAACTATTATTTAATTTTAAGCTGTCTTAGGTTGCTAAACGATTTATATTCGTAAATAGCAAACCCTTCAACAAGTAAATAACACTTCAAATGACAGCTATATAACAGCAGACTGACGGTTTTAAAATCACTAAATGGATAAACTGTTATATAGTCAAACCAACGGAAGCATTTTATATATTTTTATAGAAGAATTTTCAAGACCCCTGAAATTTGCTTCAATTTTTGAAATTACCTTATCATTTCTCGAAATTTTTTCCCCTGGAACAGCCTTTTACGATTTTCAAACATATAATAGTCGTCGGGACTCAAATGTGGGGAATACAGTAGATGGGGCAGCATTTTCCACAAGAATTCACTTAAACATCAAATTTTGACACGGTGCTTAAAGGTAAATGAAGGTTTTCTTCTTCGTCATTTCGTTTCATTCTTTAAAAGTTACATATAATATTCGACCAAGACAATCAATAAAATACCATGAGCATTGAGTCGAAGTCTTTGTTAAAGGCTTTTCATACTGGAACGATTGGTCCATCAGCACATTGCAATCCGCGTGGATGTCATCGTATGGTATATAAAGCTCATGATTCGTAGCACATCAATATCCCCCATTAACGGCAAAAGAACTAATTCATCTGCCTGTGTAACACGTCAGGTTTCTGTGCTGCAGAGTAATATACGAGGTGTGATCAAAAAATCAATTTTTTCCAAAAAGTACTTATTTATTCAATAATTTCTATTTTATTTCCTTTAAAGTTATCCCCCTCAGATATAATATTCTTAAGCCATTGTTCCTTCTAATCCTCGAAAGACTTTTAAAACGAGCTTTTTAGTATCGCCAACAGCGATATGTCTTCAGTTTTGGGAAGAGAAAAAAGTCAGCGGGGGCCAAGTACGGTGAATACGGTGGTTGAGGCATGATTGCGGTTTTTTTTTTGTTTGGCCAAAAACTCACGCACAAGCATCGATGTGTGAGCTGGTACGTTATCATGGTGCAAAACCCATGGTTGGTTTTTCCACAATTCTGTGCGTTTCTGACGAATTGCTTCGCGCAAACGGCGCATAACTTCAAGGTAGTATTCCTTGTTGAACGTACAACCTTGTGGAAAGAATTTTTGATGCACCACGCCATTGCAGTCGAAGAAAATATTTGACCGAACTTGACGTGCTCGGGCGACCAGGGCGAGCATCATCATTGACATCTTCTCGGCCTTCCTTAAACCGGTTATAGCGCAATTGAACTTGTTTTCTGCTCATAGTAGACTCGCCAAACGCCACAGTCAACATTTCAAATGTTCTTGCACATTTAATTTCATTTTTATACAAAACATAATACAGTTTCTTTGATCCATTTTTAAGAATAGTAAAAAATCGAAGAGCACACCAAAACACGACTAATCTTTTTATCTGTCAAAAACAAACTGACAATCCAAAATGGCTGATACTGTCAACATATATAACAGACATGTGTAGCAACATAACAGAAAAAAATGCCAAAATCGAACATACGTAACTCACGAAATTTGAAAAAAAAAACGTTTTTTTTTTATCACACCTCGTAGACGCACATTCTTAGATTATTCCAGAGGAATATCCTTTGATTTATAACATTTAGGGAGCGATAACGGAGTTATTTGGTTGCCGTATTCGATCCTAATGTTGGTACTGCCGTAGTAAATAACAGAATTTGTCCACTCACCTAAAAAATCCTGATAGTGGCATAATATTTAAATTACTTAAACCAGTCGCTTTAGATGGAATAATTAGCAAAATATCATAAGTTCTGAGCTACTTCGGAATATCGGTGGAGGATTCGTTTCGGATTGTTCTCAAATCATTAACACTCAGAGTGTCCACTTTATAAATATCGCATAATGTTATAACACCATTATTTTTTCAATTTTCCGTGGTTGATCATCACATAATACAAGGACAACACAAAACCGAGAATCTTACATTAGTAAGTTAAAGCCAACTTTGTGGCCGTTTAATTATTTGAACAATTTTTATTTTTACCACAATAAATCGTTGTAGATACTTCGATTAATGTGTATATTTATCACTTTAAAAAGTGTTTAAATTTTATAAATTTGAATTTCGCCCCTAACTTCGATAATTCGTTTGGCATTTGTTTAGGGGATAAACTACAATCGAGAGGCCAGAAATTGTATGTGAATGTTGGATTGTTGCATGGAGGTAAATATGTTGTACGACGACGTCAAGACCACATGTCTGCCATGTTATTTGTCATCGCATGACAATTTTATTGGTGGTTTTTAACAGTAACAACACCCCATTTATAACAGACGACGAACTCGCAACGATGTTTAGCATTTGTTTATAACCAACATGTATCCATGGACGGACGGATGGAGCGAGCAGTCACCGAGAGCCCAGGAGACAGACATTTGCATTTCAATATCGTTTAGTTTCACATGAATGTTTAAGGTTTGCCAAACTAAGACAAAAATATTTTACGGGTTGGTTGCTTGATTGGCAAGTCCTACTTGCGGCGTGTGGTAGTGGTGGTGTTTTAGCCAATATGCGAAACTATGCTTTTAAAGCGCCCCTCCAACTCCACATCGAGACGTCAAGTCTCTTCGTGAGCATGGTAAGAGATATCTGCAACAACAGCAACGTAGTGGCGAAATTAAACAGGCCGTCTCCTAGATGAGTTACGTTGGGAAATTTTTTGAATAAATAGGGAAACTGATCTGTAATGTTTTAAAAGTTTGATCCAATTGGTAAAAAAAAAAAATAAAACAAAATGTCAGGGCTTTTCGCACATAAGGTGTGTTTCATATTTATAAGGCCACCCATAAATTTAATTTATTTGGGTAACGGTACATTTTTCGTCGATATGATTTTTTTCATAGGACTGTAATAGACATCCTTATCTATTATACGCGAGATAAAGGTACAATTAAGACGACTACAGTTTTGATTGATTAATGAATGCCACACTGCTACTATTCGCATAATGAAATCGCTCCTCCTATTCACAATATTGTAAGTTGAACACATTGTTTTTCCTTCATTATTACATTAGCAAAATTTATCTGGAAATTTCCTTGGGAACTAAACCCGAAACGAAATTTTGATTAATGCCCAAAACAAGATTCTTGCCTTATAAATTACCACAATTATTCAAGAGTAAAAGTTTAACTTCGATCCCTGAAACGGCAGAATTTGTTACAATGAACGAAGAATTACGTAATCCAAATCGTTCGGGGATTTCTTCTAATGTCGCATCGGGATCAATAGCAGGTCTGATGGATATATTCCAGTCGTTGCCAATCCCCGACGCCATTAAACAATTGCCGACATTCGATGGCAACCCTAGATTATTATATGAATTCCTTAACAATGTTGAGGAAATTTTATTGTTCATAAGGGGAACTGATAAGACCCCATATGGACAGATATTATTGAGAGCTATCCGAAACAAAATTGATGGACAGGCGAACGAAGTCCTCAACATGTATGGAACCCCATTAAATTGGGATGACATAAAAACGAATTTAATCACTTATTATTCCGATAAGCATTCGGAAACATCTCTTATAAAAGACCTTCACACGTTGAAGCAATCGGGAAAACCATTTGAGAAATTTTACAGCGAAGTAGTAGAACTTCAATCAGCTCTGTGTAACAACATGTTGTTACACGAGCCAGGTAATAACGTAATAAACGCAAAGAAGGCACTTTACGAGGAAATGTGCCTCAACTGTTTTATAACAGGATTAAGGGATCCGTTAGGGACTACGATTAGGGCAATGAGACCAAAAACATTGGCCGAAGCTTTAAATTTCTGCATCAAAGAACAAAATATATACTATCAACAGTCTAATAGTTTCTTTGGTAAATATAATTGTTATAAATAGAACAACAACCCATATCAGAAAAACCCTTTTTATAACAAACCAAATTATAATAATTATTCGAATAGAAACCACAACCGGTTCGTAACATCAATTCCACAGAATATTACTTATGGTGGGGGCAGTCGCATTAATAACAATTCGTATAATCAGCATCGGACACTAACATCTTTCAATAACAATTTCAGTCACCGAAAACAAATGCCTTTCAATAATAATATAGCTTTCAACAATAATATGCCCAATAATAATATGGCTTTTAATAATAATAATATACCCAAAAATAAGATGCCCAGGTTTCAGCGACCGGAACCCATGGATACATCAAGCGGGTTAAATCTTAATTGAACCTAATACAAAGATGATTATTAAGCTACCCGTCGACGTAGAGAAAGGAGATATTTTAATTACAGAAACACCTATAAACAAAAACTTCATAATTTCTGCTGGTATCTATACAGCACAAGATTGGTTTAGCTCAGTAGAAGTAACAAACTTGAGCGACTCTTCAGAAATAATTTACCTAGATCAACCTTTGAAAGCAGAAAATTATCATGTTCAAAAATATTTTGAAGTCAATACAACAGAATTTGGTAGAAATGACATAAATGAAGACATTGATATAAAAAAATTATTACGGATCGAGCACCTCAACCAGGAAGAAAGGCGACTCCTTCTTAAATTATGTAGGATATATACCGATGTTTTCTACAAAGAAGGTCAAGATTTGTCGTTCTCAAACAAAATTCGCCACAATATACCGACAAGCAACGAGGTACCAGTGTACACGAAATCTTATAGATACCCTTACGTTCACAAGGGGGAGGTACAAGAGCAAATCACTAAACTACATATTGAATCAACCCATAATACGACCAAGCTATTCACCCTGGAGTTCACCAGTCTGGATAGTGCCAAAAAAAGAAGGATGCGAGTGGTAAACAGAAATGGAGACTAGTGATTGACTATAGAAAGGTGAATGAGAAAACTATCACCGATAAATACCCGATCTCAAATATAAATGAGCTTTTGGATAAATTAGGAAAATGCATGTACTTTTCTACAGTGGATCTCGCCAGCGGGTTCCACCAGATTGAAATGAAACCAAAAGATATCCCAAAAACTGCGTTTTCAGTGGAAGGGGGGCATTGCGAGTTTATCAGAATGCCATTCGGATTAAAAAATGCACTCTCAACTTTCCAAAGGGTCATGGATTATGTACTTAGAGAATTAATAGGTAAAATATGTCTCGTTTACTTGGACGACATCATCATTTTTGGAACTTCATTACAGGAACATATCAATAATCTAGAATTAGTATTCGAAAGATTGAGAAATTCGAATTTTAAAATTCAAATGGATAAGTCAGAGTTTTTACGGAAAGAGATTGAATTTTTAGGACACATAGTGTCCACCGAAGGTATAAAACCAAACCCGGGAAAAATAAGTGCAGTAAAAAATTTCCCAATTCCAAGAACTCCGAAACAAATCAAATCCTTTTTGGGATTATTGGGGCATTATCTCTAACTTTGCAAAATTAACGAAACCACTAACAGTCTGTCTGAAAAAGGGCATGGAAATAAAACTAACAGAAGAATATGTAAGAACTGTCGAAATGTGTAAAAATCTGCTTTGTAATGACCCTATATTACAATACCCTGATTTTTCTAAAGATTTTATCCTACCGACGGCGCCAGATAAAGGTACAATTAAGACGACTACAGTTTTGGTTGATTAATGAATGCACATTCTTTTATTTGCTCTACTATTTATACTAACTTATTCGTAACAATAAATTCAATTAATGTAAATTCAGTGTTCTCGTATTTCCGAGAATAATTATAGGACATAAAATAGTGTTTTGTATTGATCTAATTTGTGTATGGAGAAATGCAACTTTATTAATTTTAATAATTCTGGGAATTGTCGTATGAAGTAAGAGTGAACTAAAAAACTGCTTGCTTATGTCTGACCCAATTTGTTGTCGTTGTTGTAGTTGGTTTGGTTTATTGGCAAGTTGATGATTGTCTTTGTTGTCGTTGTTGTTGTTCTTGTTGTTGATGGTTTGTTGATGGTTCTGCGCTTCTCCTCCAATTCGTCACACCAAGCTTCGACAGTATTTTAAAAACCTGGTCCTTCCAACGGAGTTTTGGTCACCCTCTTCTGCGCCGTCCATCGATTTCGTTGTTGAAAACTTTCCTTGTCGGAGCATTTGGGTCCATCCGCACAACATGACCCAGGCTAAGTAATCGCTGTATATTAATGCGTCTGACCACGTCGATGTCGGCATTGTTTATGAGACGCCGATACTCTCCGTCAACGATGATACATATGTCCATATATTTTCCGGAGTACTTTCATCTTGAAAACTGCCAGTACTGATTCAACCGCTTGCGTCAGAACCCAGGATTCTGGGCTATATAACAAGACGTCTGGTACAGTCGGATTTTTGTTTGTCGAAAGAGGGCTTTAACTAAGAGGCCCCTTTATGTCTAAGAGGCGGAACTAAAAAATAGTATTTATTCGAGTAAGAAGGTTTGTTTTTCACTCAAGCAATTTTGCATTGCCCACCAACACTTGAAATGTGCACCTCTGTTTCTTCTGATGACTCCCTCGTCCAGCAACATTTTGTTTGATGGTTGATTTCACAACTGAACAGAATAAAACCACAACTTGATGGACAGTTTGAGGTTTTGGTGTGGCAAATGTTCTTTGCTGTTGTGTTTCTTTTTTTTTGCAATTCTTGGTCGTGTATTTTTTGAAGACGCAAATTCAAGAAAAGTACATCGAAGAAGGGGAAAAACTATCATGGACGTTAGGACAGTATGCAAAATAAAGTTACCAACATTTTAGCCACAAAACATTGTTAATCTACCCTTTGCATTGCCACACACTAAGGAGCTAAATAGGGAGCAACAGTATTTATGGTTTTACTATTGGGATGCTTCATAAGGAATTCAAAAGGTGATTGGAAGGAAATTTTAATAAAAAAATTTTGGGAAATAATTTCAAATAATATTAATAGTTTTGATTTCTGACATTCGAATAGAAATTATAAAAAAAACTTTATTGTAATTCCGGTAACCGAACCAAAATAGTGTTGAATTTTGTTTCTGTGCTGAAATTTAGTTCAGTTACATACAACAAAAAATAAATTACTAATTTGAATTTAGATTCATACATCCGAAACCAAGTTACTGAGATTATGGAAAATATTATTTCTGTGGGGATTTGTCGGTTTCGAAAATAAACTTATATGAAACACACATAAAGCTATGATTTCGATGAGACTTTTATTTCATTATAATGCCTGGACCTTGCCACTATGTGCAAAACAAAATGTCATTTAAATGACCGCTTCTGAATTGGTTGCTGCGGTGCATCCTTTTGAGGTAGTTTTCAATCACTTTTTCACAATATTCTGGGCGGCATGTCGGCGGTAACTTGGCAAATGTTGGTTTTCAGATGGTCCAACATTCAGATATTATATTGGGGGATAATACGACCCACAAAAAAAGTCTAACGGCGTCAAATTGCATGGTCTTGGTGGCCAATTGATGTTGCCAAAACGTGAAATTACTCTTTCTGGAAACTTCTCATACAATAGAGCCAAAATTGGTTGTGTTGTGCGGCTTGTTGAAACCATATTTCACCCTGTTCATAATCTTCAACTGCAGTCCAAAAAAATTCGGTTATCATATGACCATAGCGCTCTGAATTAATAATAACGGTTCCTCCAGCGTCATTTTCGAAAAAGCTATATTTTTGGCAATGCGCACATTGCTATGATGCACAGGTCTGGCCATATCTGTAACGGTTCCAGACTCTCGATTATGACAAGCATAATCACTCTGTAATGCACGAAAAGCGCCCACGTTTGAATCACCACATTTGTAGTAAGTTTTAACTATTTTTAAGGGTTCATCGATCGGTAAACGATCCAGATTTCTAAATGACAAACCTTTCACTAAATAAATAACACTTCAAATGACAGATAATTAGCAGCTGACCGGCAGTTTTGTAATCATTAACTTGATATTGACAAAATACTGATATTAATATTGATATTAACAAAAAGAAAAATCATACAAAATTTTTAAATACCTTTATAATCTTGCCAATACCTTGCACAGTAAGAATGATTATGATAATCATAATCACCCCGTAATGCACGAAAAGTGCCTACGTTTGAATCACTACATTTGTAGTAAGTTTTAACTATTTTTACGGGTTTATCGGTTGTTAAACGATCCAGATTTTTTAATGACAAACCTCTCACTAAACAAATAACACTTCAGATGGCAGGTATTTAGCAGCTGACAGCCTTTTCAGACCGGCTGTTTTGAAATCATTAAATGGATACCCCTCTGTTTCATTTGAAGTTTAACAAAAAGAAAAATCATACAAAATTTTTAAATAGCTGTGAAAATTTCTGGAATCCTGGTATAGCAATTTCGAAAAACAGATTAAAGACTTTTATCTTAAAATAGTTATTTATTTATTAATGTCGGATTATGTGCCGTCACACTTTTTTGATATTCCACTTGATGTAGAGTACAATCGGTTCGGTTTAGCCTCTCTCTTTTCCAGAACAGTTTGCTTCATTTTGTATTCATTTTTATTTCAACTTTATACGTGAATTATTCGCCCGCGGGGGTTTGTGAGATAATAATGCGAAAAGGGTTTTAGCAAGGAATTTATCGTGTTGCATGTTAGAATGTTGCATTAGACGTAACATTCCTGTTCTTGTGGTTATTTTCATTCCGCGTGCACTAGTGCAAATTTGTTGTTATTGCTGTTGTATACGAGCGTCCTGTCTGACTGTCTGTCTGAATTCCCATAACAAATGAAGTGGGAAATATATTATAATTACGTTGTTTAATTAAATTAATGTATTTTAGAAGAGAATGGGAAACAAGGATATAATGGCCACAAAGGTATGTGATGTTTATTAAGAATATAAGTCGTCATCCGCATGTATTTTGGCTAATAATGTCAATCAAAGAGATGATATGGTCGATATGTTTTTGTAAATTTACAATGATATTGTGTAGTTAATATCATTTTTACATATTACATAAGACTACCACTGCTGCTGAACCATCCTATTGCATTTTCTTTTCCTGATTTCTCTATTGTTGCAGCAACATTTCATTATGAAGTGTCAGATCATTTAGCGGTTTATCAGGTTCAAAGTTGAACTGGCAAGTTTCATTCAAGTAGTTCAAAATGGGATTGATTGCTATGGTCTTACTTCTGTTTTACAATAAAAATTAAATTTTTTTAAGTTATATTCTACATTTGGATCAGATCCTTGTAGACACGGATAGTGAAGCTTGTCTTCAATTAAAAGACGAACTTTCGTCCAACAAAATTACATTTAGGTGCTATTACATACAACTCTGAAAACATGTAATCCGCCTCAACAGCGTTGCTAAACCATTGTATTGTTGTTGATAACTAATTTTCGATTTGCGTTGAATAATCTTAGACGTCGTCGCTATTACTCTGTAGTCACCTGGAATAGTGATTTCCCAAGACAAAAACTCACAGCAAAGGCTTTACTTCCAGGTGCTTCTATATATTTCTATAATATTCTACTGAGGCTTACGAAGTTAAAAGAAGTTTCAATGGCAACTTCTGATTCAATCCTACAGAGATTATTAAAAAAAATTTCTGCAAATTTCAATGCAAAAAGATTCTGGATACTCTCAGATAATCAGAATTTTACAAATTTTATTTCATATATACGAAAAAGCAAGTTTGCTTTCATCTCGTGAATGGGATATGGGATTACCTCTGATAACTAATGGACTTACAAACATTCTATTTTTAGATTCACTCAATTGGACCTGCAGTTTAACGACGATTCCGAACGTCACAGTTTGAGAAACTTTTACAAGATTTTTATATTATTCTACTTCTCAAAGTTTTCGTCAGGCATAGGGAGGTGATTGCCGCTGAACGGAAAATTTGGTGTTGATATCGGCGATCTAACTCACGACCTTTCGAAAGGTAGTCGCATATCATAACCATCGTGCCACAGCCGATTAAAAAAGATATATCAGTTTTATTGATTGTTGTTAACTCTAAATTTATTCAACACATATTTCTCTATATACGAATAAGTTGAGTTTGTTTCTAAATAAATCTTCATTGCAGTACGAAATGCGTAAAATAGGAGAGAAATTTGTATCTATTATGCGCCGCTAGTAAGGGAAAAAAATATTAGGTGCGCAAGTAAGTTCTTGCTGTTTTTTTTTTTTTTTTTTGTTATAAAAATTCAACTTTATTATGAAAACATGTTTACAAATGATTTATTGAAAGTATTGCCCATCGCTTGCTACTATTTCTCACATTTTTCTGGCAAAATTCGAATCCCGTCACGGTAAAACTTTTCATCTTTTGAGGCTACCCACGAATCTAGCTATTCCTTAATGTCGTCATATGAGTGGAACTGCTGGTTAGCCAGACCGTGTGCCATCGAACGGAACAAGTAATAATCGAACGGCTCAATATCTGGAAAATATGGCGGATGGAATAAGACTTCCCATTTCAGCGTTTTCAGGTAGGTTTCAAAGAGCTTGGCCACGTGATGCCGAGCGTTGTCATGATGAAGAATCATTATTTTGGGCCTCTCCGCGTATTGTGGGCGTTTCTCGTGCAGAGCTCGGCTCAATCGCATTAATTGGAGTCGATACCGATCCCCAGTTATAATTTTGCTTGGTGTCAACAGCTCGTAATAAATAAAACTAACCTGGTCCCACCAGATACAAAGTACAACCTTCATATCGTGAATATTCAGCCAAGGCGACGACGTGGAAGTATGACCGGGCAGCCCCATGACTTTATTTTCTTTGGATAGCTGTAATGAATCCATATTTTCTCACCCGTTACAATACAATGAAGGAAGTCCTCCCTTTTTTGTGGCTGAAGCAGTTGTTAACAGGCGAAAAAAACGACGCTCAACATCCCACAGCTTCAACCCATAAGGACCCCAAGTTCCTTATTTTAGAATCATTCCCAACGCATACAATCGCTTGGAAATGGGTTGGCAGCTAACTCCTTATACTGAAGCAAGCTTTACCCGCTTTTGCCGCGGATGCCCATCAAGCAATGCCGTTAATTCAGTGTTTTCGAAGGTTTTTCGTCTTCCTTCACGCGAGCGGTCGTCAACATCAAAATCACAGTCTTTAAAGCGACAGAAGCAATCTCGACAAGTTATTTTACTTAAAGCAGCGTCTCCGCTGTTATCTTCGATTGAAAGAAGAAAATCAATACTTCCCGCATATGACGATTATACGCCACAAAATCATACATACTCACACAACCAAAAGAATATGAGGTCTAAAGAAAATCACTGTTATGTCGAGGCGGTATATTTACGGTAGGTAGGTTTAGGTTATGGCAGAATCGACTAGCACTTACTGCTGACGCCATCTATTGGAAAGCACCTAATACAATACCGTTTCTGTCTTCTGAACTCCTTCTCCAGCTTCTCATGCCACGTTTTGATAGTGTTTCTAAAGCTCGATCCAAATTCAAATTCCAAATTCATCGCCCTATTATTATTTTTGGAGCATTTAGGTGTCTTCGCCCATCATTTGGTGCACTTAAACAATATCGGTATAAAACTCATGAAATCTCATGATTTGTACGTCACCAGCAGTTTCTGTTAACGATACAGTTTACGGGTTGTGTTACGGGCTTTTTAGAAATCTTCCAGAACATATTCATCAACTAGTGTCATAATCCAGGCATTTGCTCCATGCAGTAATATAACTAGGACTAGAATCTGGTGCAGTTGGGTTTTCGTTCATTAAAAGAGATAACATTTGCAATTACATTTCTTGCTAAGCCCTTCATATTAACCACGTGTAAGACATACTTTCGTATCAGTTTCCTGGCTGGTATTACTACCCAGCAAGCAAAAATGGAAGTCATTCAAAAAGAATGACCTTTTTCGCCACTTAAATAGGTTCAATACATGCATATTTATCAATTCCTACGAAACAATTTTGAACCACTTCCAAAAGCAGCTCAGTGAAAAATTGGTTTTATTTTCATTTATGATTCCTAACAACTAAAGTAAAGCATATTCCAATGATGTACTCCAAAAGCTATTTCTCTTAAAGGACATAATAAATTCCGAAGACGTAATTTTCAATAGTCGGCTTAAAATAGCTTCTTTTTAAATTTTTGGAAACAAATTATTAAAGCTCTTTCATATGATGACCGATAATTTTTACAATTAGAATAACAAACTTAGCATATTCCAATTGTAAAAATTATAAACACTCAAAAGCAAATAAAGCAAGCAAATTTTTCCATTGCTAAGAACGTCCGTCGCTAATACTATGAACCGCTGTCTATGATAGAAGATATATAAGCTTCGGCCCTACGGAATATTAGGTGCCCTTTTAACGCAATGTCAGTTTTTTAAAAAAAAACACCAAATCCGGGGGGGGTTTTGCGGCCAGTTTTTTTAAAAAACTGATCTATATATATATATATAAATCAATTGCTGTGCGTTAGCCTCGCTAAAGCTCGAGAACGGTTGGACCGATTTGGCTCATTTTAGTCTTAAATTATTGGTAGAGTATTCCGGAAGGTTTAAAAGGTTTTATTTGAAGTGATAGATGGCGTTGGAGATGAGATTTTTGCAATTAATTATTTTTACCACATTAACATTGAATCAAATAATGGTAGGTGACAGACATAACTACTAATAATTCAAAATGCATTTTGAAGGAAAAACAAAGTTTGCCGGGTCAGCTAGTTTTTAATATAAATAAAATCACAATAGCAACAAAACAAAAAAAAAAAACTAAATCAATTCTTTGAGGAATAGAAAACTGACTTGAATTTTCATTACATCCACTTTTCTCATGAATATATGGGGAAGAGGCATCATAAAATAGTGCTTAGCTCTTATGACTATTCCATGTCAATTTCATTGGTGATTACGCAATTTTTCACCACTTCCCTATCACAGATTGTGGTGAATATTTGCTTCCTTGGACGCGTTTTTTATGCTGGGTAGTTTTATTAAGAGTAGAGCTTAAAATAATTCTTTACGCCAAACTGTATAAACGTCCATACAGCCTTCCGAAGTAGTAAATTGTTTACTCATCGGAACAAACAACAAGGTTTCGTCCTCGTTTACTGTCATATTCATTTTTACCGACAACTTTTCAATGCTTGAGAAAGCTGCAGTAACATCGCAGTTTCTTGCCAATGATGCCTATATAATCACCGTATGCAAGAGATATATGTATAGGTAGAATTTATTGAAAATGCTACTACCGTTTACTGCAGTTTCCGCATAATCGTATGCAGGAGTATGTGGATGACACAATCTGTTGCACTGCCCAAATTCTCGGTTGGAATAAATAGGTTGACTTAAATTTTTGTCTATGTTTGGAGACTTCGTGCCGGTCAATGTGGTATTATAAAAATGCATAAATTTCGTAGGAAAGCTAAATTCGTCTATGGCTTCATTTAATTTTTACCTTATCAGACTATCGAAGGAGAACAGATAGTATGTGACGATCTAGTTTGGTTTGAGTATTTCCTAGGATTTGTCACAGTGTGTATAGGTATATCTTATCTGTTGTAGGGTTACCTGGCCGTTCTGGTGTAGCACAATCAGGTCAGATAGAACAGACTTAAGTTGGTTACCTATCACATTCTTTCGATATTGTGAGAGTGTGTATCGTAATAGCTGGTACAGTTTTTAACACTTTTTTGCAACACAGGATACAATGTGTTTAGATTTCAGTCATCGGGTGTACATTTGCCAAATAAAATTATGGTTAGGAGCTGACGCATCTCATTATCAGTTCAATACAATCGTTCTTGAATAGATTTAGCGTCACAACTAATAGCATCTGCCAGCGTCCACAGAATGTGATGCTGCTATATCGATGTAATTTTGGATTGTGATGAACAATCTTTGATACTGTTGATAGTTGATGTGATTGCTCTACTTGTTGTAGCATCTGGGATTAGAAATTTACAGCTATAATAATAATTATAGCATACTATGGGTGTTTGTTATTAGATTTTCATTCCTATCCTCACGGGGTGATATATCCATACCATAAACTTTACTTTTACCAGAATTCTCCGACTGGGCCCCTTTACCTGTACCTTTCATCATAAAAGCTCTTCCGGTCATTCCGCGACTATTTTTTTCGTTAAAGAATATACTGCGTCTTTACTTTTTCTCCTTACTGCGTTCCTTTATGACATTTGGCACAATTGGCAATGTGAGCAGCAGGAAAGGAATGCTTAAAAGGACATTCGTCATCGTACAAAGGTTTGTCTTAGATAGGTTTTCCATATCAAGACATAAATGGCCATAAAATTCTGCTGTGCTTCAGAAACATTAAGATTAAACACTTCGAATAGTTCGAACTCTTAGCATTTGTTGGAGTAGTCTATGGCTGACTCCGGCAAATAGTTTTGTAATGTTTTTAACATTATATTCAATCCCGTTGTAATTCGTTAAAATAACTTCTGTGTAATTGGAAAACATTCGTCTTCAAATGACCGTTTTAGAATGCAATTTTTGAGGGAGGAATGAAAAAGTATTTTTTTTTTTGCTGGTATCCAATGATTCTTTATTTTTTTTTTTTTTTTGTTAGAAAAATTTAGACCAGAAAAATTTAAACCAAAGATGTTTTAATCGGTTAAATTTTTTTCTGAATCGTCGATTTTTGCGACTTTAATTTCCTTCGCGTTTTATGTTCGATAAACAATGCCCAAGAACAATCGTTAAGAATGTCAAGACAACATTTTGAAAAAAAAATTGTATTTTTCATAGCTTCTCGTAGCATTCTTTATGCAGGATGAGAATACCAAAAAATTTTCCAAGTTTTGAGCAAAATAAAAAACTAGGAGGCGGCTCACAAAATGTGAACATAAATTCAGTAAAATGATACGTACCCGCCTATGCCTGGCGCCCATGTAATATATAATTTCCTTTCACCATAGTTTTTACGACTTAATTTAAACTAAAAATTGTTCTTTATTTTTTTTTTGCCCAAATCATAAAGTCCTGATTGATGATGGCCTCGAACTATCCCGCTGAAAGCAATTGATTGTCGCTCAAATTATTACAACAAATTCAAGCATCAGTTTTGAAAATTTTGCCATCACTTTGACTTTCACTTCCGAAAATCTTTATTTCTTTTCAGTCAACATTTCACATTCGTAATTACACATCATCGCCCAACTGCCATGAATGAATGGATGAAAGGGTATCGATGATCACCTGTGCTTTGCTGTGCAATTGCGTTCCATCAAAAATCGACACACTTTAGCTTTTTCATCTCCATAAAGGATAACTGAATTGTGATGCGGCCATTCATATAGCAGACGAGATGGATATTTACGACTTTGCTTAAATATTTACACAAACATTAAGGGAATACAACGTTCATACTCAATACAGCGATGTATGAGAGAAAAATCAATAAACGATCAAATAATTAGAAAATTGTGAAAATTACTATAATTTTGAAATCAATACAAAATGTGTGAAAACCAGCACGGCATCAATAATAAACAGCAACACATATGGTCATATAAGGAAAAGTCCCCCACCGACATACTCGTACATATTTCTATACAACAACACCATTGTAGCAGCAATGTTGCCAACACCGATTCGATGCAAAACAACAACGCCATCAACAGCAACATAAGCTTCGCTTTAGCAATCAACTTTATGTTGTTGGCCATTATTATTTATTCAAAACTGCTGCGAATACATGGACGACGAAATGGGGGAGTGCAGACGCAGGCATTGGCATATGAATCGCATCATATTATAATAAAATAATGAACTATAATTCCTTAATCAACATCACCAAGAATACTGCAGAGTTTGGTCCGATTTTGAAGATTCGGAGTACCCGAATAGTGATCACCGCCACCGTCAGCACCAGTATCTTCTATTCAATATAAATGATAAACAATTTTTTTTTCTTTGGATGACGGAGGACGGTTTGTCAACACAATTTCCAAGAGCAGTTAACACCAAAAAGTGTAAAACGGTCCGTAAATTCGTAATGCCATGTAACAAGTTCATATTAGAGAATTTCAGGGCTTACAAAAACAAATTGTTTGCATCTATATGAATTTGCAAAAAAATCGTAGATTTTTCACTGGTTTAAGACATCTAGTGAAAATGAACTGCACTGAAATGGAAAAAATAGCACCATAAATTAGTGACAAATTCTAAGATTTTCACTAAATTTATATAGGCGCAAAAACTTGTGTTTGTAACTAGTTGCGAAGTAATACTGAGTTGCTTCTTCGAAAAAGATGATAATCTTTATCATGGAATTCATTTCAATCTCAAGATTGCATTATAATTTCAGGGAAGCACCTAAAAATATATGTAGAGTGCTACTGTCAATTGCCAATGGGGATCGTTATTTAAAAATGTTGAAGGAGTTGTTTTTTATCCAAAACTGCGCCGAAAACGCATCCCTTTCAACAGCATTTGGCTCCGGCTAGATGGAGCTATTGCACACATAGCCAACCGGTGTGGCTCCTGAACTTTCAACGATAATTCGCAAAATCATTAATATTCAGAAACTCCACTTTCTGCTGGCTCCCAAGGTCCCCCGACCTGACAGCACCAGACTTTTTTATGGGGTTATGTCAAGCAAGAGGTATACAAAACGAAACCAAGGAATTTGACCGAATTAAAGCAGTCCATTAGAACAACAATTAAGGCGATCACGCAATGAGTGAATGAGCATGGAGGTTATTTACGGTCTATCATTTTCAAAACAAATTTGATATATAAAATAAAATTTGATTATCTATACTAAAAAAAAGACGGAAATACATTGAATGAAAAAAAAGTTAATTGAATTTCTTATTGTAGCGCCATTAGAGCGCCACCCTGTATATTATCCCCCGAAATATTGTTTTTTGGCTTATGATTTCAGGATAAGCAGTAAAACAGTAAATTCTTATAATTGAAAGTCGTTAAAAACAGCTTTCTAAGAAGTGGAAAATATACTCACTTAGAATCTATGGAAGCTATAAAAAGGCTGTTCATGGGCAATGACTCCATTCTTTTTTTTGTCGAGCAGTTTGAGAAACTTTTGATAATTAGATTTGCAAATTAAACTCCCAAAGGTAAACAAATTGAAAGTAATAAGGTTGCAAGGAAACTTGACAAAATAGTATGGAAATATTGTTAACTAGTTAATTCAATTTCTACCGACTGTGGCACGTTAGATAGTACGATAGTCGCTATCGTTCGCATGATTCGAGGTTCAATCCCGCATACCGCCAACTATTATTACTTGAGCGCCAATCACCGCGATGTACCTGACGAATACTTCGACTAGTCAAGTAATCGACAAGTCTAATGAATGCTTTTCAAACTGTGACTTTCGGAATTGTCGTTAAACTATAGGTCCCTTTGAGTGAATCTAACAATATAATGCGTGTAAGCTCAATGAATATGAAAAGCTTTCCCATGTCTCATTCATGGAATGCTAGGGAATTTGCTAAGTTAATTATATTAAAAAAAATATTTATATGAAGGTATCGAATGTAATAGGTCTCTAAAAATCATAAAGCAGAAATGTCTGTATTAATTAAATTTCTTTATTTATATTAATTTCTGTATACTAATTTTTTAATTACTGTAAAAATCTTAAATAAAATTTCGCAGATATTACTGACTTAAAGAAAATATTGACTATTTGGCACTAAGAACTTAAAAGCTATATATAAATATGCACATTATTTCTGTAAGTATTCCAAATTTGCTTAAATAGCTTTTAATTGTATAAAGAGAATGCTAGCAAATATAAAAAAGTTCGTCAATATACAATATTTGAAAAAATCGATAAACAATTGGGAATATTTTACATTCTCCTCTCAAGCCCTTATACGGTTAAGTACACATTCAAATTTTAGAGTGGTTTCTTAGAAATTGTGGTTGAAATAATGCTTAACAAGACTGTAATGAAAAGTCAATTCAGTTTTAGAATTTTAGAGTTGCAGCTTTAAAAACGATAAAAATATTCTCGTCACGATCTTTCTCAAAGAATATTGGGAAAATATTAGCTGCGCAACTAAGTTACCGCTGTTTGCCAATAGATGGCGCCAGCTGTAAGTGCTAATCGATCCTGCCATAACCTAAATGTCAAGAGCTGTGATTTTCTTTTAACGTCATATTCTTTTCATTGTGTGAATATGTATGATTTTGTGCCAAATAATCGTCATATGCGGGAAGTATTGATTTTCTTCTTTCAGTTGAAGAAAACGGCGGCTGAAGCTCATCGAGTGCTTCAAAACTTTTACGGAGATGCTGCTTTAAGTGGAACAACGTGTTGAGATTGTTTCGTCACTTTAAAGAGGGTGAATTTGATGTTGAAGACCGCTCGCGTAGAGGAAAACGAAAAACCTTTGAAGACGCTGAATTGATGGCATTTCTTGATGGGGATCCATGTCAAACAAAGGTAGAGCTTGCTTCAGTATTAGGAGTTACCCGCCAAGCTATTTCCAAGTGATTGCATGCGTTGGGAATGATTCAAAAGCAAGGAAATTGGGTTCCTTATGAGTTTAAGCCTATGCTTCAGCGACAAAAAAGGAAACGGTTTCTTCATCGTATTGTAACGGGTGATAAAAATAAATGGATTCATTACGGTAATCCAAAGAAATGAAAGTCATGGGGGCTGCCCAGTCATGGTTCTACGTCGTCGCCTTGGCCGAATATTCACGCTGCGAAGACTATGCTCTGTATTTGGTTGGATCAGTTTGGTGTTATTTATTAAGAGCTGGTGAAGCTAATTGAAGCCATCACTGGGAATAGGTATTGACTTCAATTAATGCTATTGAACCGATCTCTGCGCGAGAAACACCCATAACACGCGGAGAGGCACGACAATTAATACTTCAGCATGACAAAGCTCGGCCTCACGTGGCCAGGCCTGTTAAAACTTCCCTTATCCGCCATGTTCTCCAGATATTGCGCCGTTCGATTATCACTTACTCCGTTCGATGGCACACGGTCTGCCTGACCAGCAGTTCCACAACGAAATCAAGGATGGGCATTTGTGGATAGCCTGAAAAGATGAACAGTTTTACAGTGACGGAATTCGAGCTTAGCCTGAAAGATGAGTAAAAGTAGTAGCTAGCGATGGATAATATTTTCAATGAATCAATTGTAAACATGTTTTCATAATAAATTTGCATATATAAAAAGAAAAGAATAGGGAGAGCTTAGTAGCGCATCTAATAATTTCCATTATTTTAAAAAGTTCGTAAAAAAAAAAAACTAAATAAGAATGAGTTATTTTTGCATTACAAAAGAAAAATTAGTTAATTTCATATCAAAAAAAGTTATATAAATTTGTAAGTATGT
>JAHXMU010000640.1:732429-765937 GCA_019455685.1 Philornis downsi | reverse complement strand
ATGTAAATGTATATATATATATATATAAATATGTACATATACATATATATATATATATATATATGTATATATAGGGTGGCGCATAAGCAACGTTAAGAACAAAGAACCGTAATTTTTCAATTTTACTTTGAAAGTCAGCATTCGATTATTCAGATCATATCGAAATTTCTTTCTCCAACTATTTACCGATTGGTTCAGCGTTTTGGGCAACAAGGGGCTGTCCGTGTTCTTCCGCATGCTGGAAGACCTCATGCAGTTTGAAATGAAGTGGCCATTGCTCGAGTGCAAGCAAGTATTGAGGAAAATCCCGAAATTTCCACCGGGTGACGTTCTCAGCAGTTAGGCGGTCTAGGCAGTCTTAGCAAAGAATTTTACATACGAGTATGTTACATCTTTTCCCACATAAGATGCAATTGGTTGACGAGTTAAAACCAAATGATGCACAAGAACGCATTCAATATAGTCGCCGTTAACGTTAATTATGCGCCACCCTTTGTATGCATTTATCATCAATGTTGTATGAACCATTCTCTCGTCCTTAGGGAGTGAAATGATGTATATATTTTTTCGCAATGTAGTAGCCAAATTCTTCTTCTTTCATTGGACATCGATATTTCTATTTCAATATTTACGTGGGTGCTAGTATTTGGAGAAAATGAGGGATGTCTTAAAAAATAAAATAGTTTAAGTAGGTAAAGGATCACGGAATGATATCAACATGTTATGACAGATCTCTTTCGTTTAGTTTTCTAGACTAAAGAGTGTGTAAAAACTTTATTTCTATAATAGTTATTTTCAAAATGTACTTCCTGATTGGATATTGACCAATAATTTCTATGTGAAGCAATGTCAAAAATCTCTCCTGGTAACCTAAATTGCAGCTAAAAACGGTTTCTCTTTTTGGTAAGCAACGTTGACACAGCACTAAACCCACGTTCACACAATGATATCAAAAATCGTTCAACGATCGACCACAATCCAGGGAACAATTGCGGGATTGGCTTTTGTAGCCAAAATTCTTGGTATCCATTTTTGAACCTGATTTTTATTTCCTCGTTCGTTGTCAGCTCTATAAGCTCTTCTTCCAGCTGGGATGACATTGCTGTGTTGACATTTGAAAAAGGATCCGACACCCAGTCTGGTACTTCCAATTTCAAAATGTCCTGGAATCGTTCTATCAAATCACTGTGGAGGTTTTCCAAATGTTGGCAATAGTCAAACAAGTCGTCGTTGTTGTAGGATACTGATAAATTAGGAAAATTGTGGAACTTACGTGTGTCGATATGTTTCTTGTGTAAAAGTACTTTGGCTACGAACACTTTCATGTCCTGGTCACCAAAAATGTTGATAATCGTAGACAAAAATGTGTAGGTAAAATGAACCCAAACGCTGACTTCAGAGAAACATATTTCGAACATTTGATAAGAAGTGTTGTTGTGGTCGTGCCGAATTTTTGCATTGGATTTCCTATGACTTGTTGATTAACGGGAACTTATTTCATTGTCATACATATTTGTGAACACTGGGTCACCATGTATTAAAACATTGAAGTCGTATTTAAGGCAACAACTTCTTTATGTCGTTGGAACGTGCTTCTGCATGGAGAAGTTTTTTGACATTTTTGGCTTGACTTTTCCTCTTCCTTCTTCACCATTCCTCTATATGACGAATTCTTGTTTGTTTGTGCTCATTTGCGTTGCTGCGTTAGTTTTGTGTAGTTATTGAAGAAGTTTCAAAATAGTTTCAAGTTTCAAACTCCCGCAATTTTCTCTAAGTTCATTATCGCCCGTCTCTAGACCACCATCGGCCCCAAGGGGCGATATCGCCCACTTTGAGAAACAGTGATTTAGAGGTATGGCTAACATTTCTTTCTTAAAATCTTGAGTTACTGCTGGCCTACAGTAACTGCCTTGCCCTTTTCCATGAATTTTGATTATTTTTCTCTTTACAACGAAAATTAAGTTTTAGCATACTAATGGAAATGGTGTTTTGGGCTAAACGGATTCGTTTTTTGCCTTTACTAATTAATATTCGTCAAAAATAAACTTAATGTAAAACAATATTAAAAACACCTCCAGCAAATGAAGTGTTTAAAGTACTGTTTAGCAACAGAAAATAGGAGCAATCACATTGACGTGATAAAATTGCTAACAAAGACTTTAGAAATGTTATACATACAAGTTCAAGATTTTCTATTGCTTTCTTATGTGACATCACAAATAGTTCAGCGGGATGAAGTCTTTGTTAGGTTAAGTTGGCTTTAGAAGAATATCTCTTCTGTCCAACAAACTTCATAGGCAAACAATAAATCAAGCTGGAAATCAAGGAAAATTATTTTTTTTGGGTATAGTAAATTTAGTAAACGTCCTTTACGCTTATTAAAGCTTATGAAATGTTTTGGTACATACGTAATCATAGTTACTTTTTTGTTCTTCAACCGATAATTTGAAGGAATTTCAGTTTGTCAGAATTTGAGACCTTTCGTCATAGTGAGACAACATATTTTTATGTGTTTCATATGTGTTTTCAATCATTCCACTGACATTGCCTCCTCACTATCCTCTCCCGTCACCTTATTCTTCGGTATATGCATAACAAATTCTTACCACCATAAATGTGCTTTATGTCGAATTTATAAACAGGAGAACTTTATCATAAATATTGACAACATGACAAAAAGGTCTGTTTTGTTTATGACACAAATGTTTCAAGCATTTTAGCATCAAGCTGATCGGACTTTCATCCCAAAAGGCATCAATCAATCCATTTCTTTGTTTATTCCTCTGGTGTGGCGAACTTTGGGTAAACACTCGATTAAAATCAACTCCAATTTGTAATAAATCATATGCATATCGATCGAGTTATGCTAAAGAGGATGATGAAGGAACGACAAGGATGCACAAGATGGAGCCATTTGCGATAGGTAGTTTTTTTGATAAATGTCTGTGTTTTCAAAGAAATTGTCTCAAAATTCAGATAAGAAGTTTATAATTTAAGCGAATACAACGTGGTAAGAGCACACGATTCGCACAGAGACGGTAAATAACAGAAATTTGGTAAACATTTTTCCATAGTTAAGAAGGTTTAGACTCATCAGACCAAATGTTTTGGAACCGGTCGCACGCATGGAAGAATGACGGTAGAATATTAACCACACTAAACTACTACACTACTAAACTATATTAACAACGGTAAGCTGGCACTTAGAAAAAATTGCATGAAGCATGAATTTAGGCAAGAATTGAACCAAGCCTTCTAGTACTTACCAAACAAATGGCTTTGAAAACCTGAAAATATAATAACCTACAATATGAAATTGAATATAAAATTACGAGTTTGTAAAATACGTACAAAATCTGGTCGTGCCATGTTGGATTTTCAATACGAATTCGTTTATGGTTCCGAAATTTATGAACACTGTAACTCTCTATTAGGCGATCTAAATTGAATCATATTTCATATAAATTAACAAATTTGTAATTTCTATTTAAGCGAAAAATTTGGAACAAATCGAAAAATGCCTTCTTGTACCCCTCCTAAAAAAGGATAAGCTTAAAACTATAGTCATACCACAACGCCCTATTGCATGACATGATTGCTACCAAGCTTTACACAATTTGGTATATTTTCTCTTCTCTTCACTTAAGTGCGAAACTTTGCCAGAATCGGGCTATGCCTTCATGTATCATCTCCTATGCAAACGAATCTGTTGGCCTCGCAATTTGTTCGTACTATAACAGTGTATTATATGATCCAACAACACATGATCTGCCAACACTTTACACAACAGAATATACTTCTTTCTTTTCTCCCCTAATTACGATACAGGGTGTCCGTTGGAAAGGTACACTATTCTGTTTCGCTGCCATTTTGGTAAACATTAGTCTTGACAGTTCATATTTGGCAATCGTGAAGTAGAGACGTGGCAAATTTATTAAGGAAAAATATTCGATAAACCAACATGTTTTAATCGTTAAAACATTTTACACAAATCAATCATCGATTACTGGGACGATGAGAAAGTTACGTGAAATTTTTGGGGGAAACAACGTGCCAACAAGATGCACTATTTATCGTGTAGTGAATGATTTCGAAGAAAGAGGGTTTGTAGCTGATAGGGCCAAGCATGAAGCACAACGTATTGCAGGATCGGCTGAAAACATTACTGCTGCTCAGAAAGTGTTCAAAACAATAAATCAACCTGAAGTCGATGCCGTGCTCAGAAGCTTGGCCTTCAAAGAACAACTTTGGCCACAATTTTGCACAAGGATTTGCATTTGTTTCCATTTAACAGTTGATACAAGAACTTCTTCCACAAGACCATTTACGCCGCCGTACATATGCCAATAGGATATGGGCGAGCTCATGACAACCCCGATTTTCATGAGAAAATCATAAAGAGTGGCGAGGCACATTTTCATTGCATGGATATGTGAATAAACAGAATAATCGGTTCTGGGCAATGGAAACCCCTCAAGTTATTCATCAGTCAGTCCAAAGTGACAGTCTGGTGTGCCATTTGGTCAGGAGGAATCATTGGACTTTACTTCTTTGAAACTTAAATTCAGCGTAGCGGTAACTGTCAATGGACAGCAATATCGTGATATGATTGAAGACTTTTTAACGCTACAACTGCATGCGTTCGGCTTGATTAACATGTGATATCAACAAGCCGGTGCCACATCGCATACAGCCAGGATTACAATGGAATTACTGCGAGACCTCTTTCCACCACAAGTTACTTCAATAAATGGTGATGTTAATTACTCCGGACTTCTTTTATTTATGCAAACAAACCAGAAACGCTTGAACAACTCAAACGAAATATTCGTGATGAAATTAATGAAAATACCGCGTGAAATGTGTGAGAATGTAATGAAAAATGTGCTCTTAAGGGCTCGCATTTGTGAGTCTAGCAGAGGCGGACATTTATCTGATATTGTATTCCCTACATTACTGCCGACATTAAATAAAACATTTATCAATATGAAATCCATTCTCTTTCATTTAATCAAAAATTATAAACAAACAAAGTAGTATACCTTTCCGACGGACACCCTGTATTTGCAGGATATCGATACCTCCTACGTAAATTAAACCAAGTTCTTCAAAATTGTTAGTTTGCATGAGATTAATCTGCACAAAGTTTTTCACTCATTATTAATATTTCTTAATTTATTATCGCAAATTTTGTATTTTGATCAGGGATCGTCACCGAAACGTAATTGTGTTCGAAAATAGTTTTGATTTGTTTCAGTTTCTGCAATGTAAATCAAAAATATACAAAATTTTTCGCTCAACCGAACCAAAATTGTGTTGAATTTTGTTTCTGTTTCATACAAAAAAAAAATTACAAAAAATTTTGACTTTGATTTCTTCACCTGAGACGAAATTAGAAACAATTTTGATTGTGATTTAGCTTATGGAACGTTTTGTTTGTATTTCATTTGAAAATGTTCATTTCATTAAAACACACAATTTTTTTGAGTAATTATCTGAGAACCTGAATTCAAAATATAAACTACCTGAACCATTTTCATCTTTCGCGGTATGGCGCCAGGAAGCAAAACTACATATGATTTCAGTTCTGATTTAGACAAAGGAACTAAACTATATAAAATTGCTTCTTCGTTCCAGGTTCTCGAATTAAAACATCTGTTTCATTATGTTTCGATAGAGATTGAAAATAAATGTAGAATTCTAATTTCGTTTCGGATAAAAACGAATGATTGCATGAAGTGAGTTGTTGTTTCGAATATGAATCAAAAACAAAATGCTAACTTAATTTAAATAAGTTGATTATATCAAAACCGAAACCAAACTTTCATGAAGGTCCTTGATTTTATAAGAAATTAAAAAAAGTATCAACATGTCTGCACATATATAGCTATACCTTCACCCGGAGGAATTTGCCATATATATCATATATCATAACGGGTTGTAAATTTTTCGGTTTTAAAAGCAAAGTTAAATAAAACACACATAAAGGTATGATTTTGATGAAACCTTTTTCACAATAACGCTTGAACCTTGTCATTATGTACGGAATACAATGTAATTTAAATGACCGCTTCTGGACTGGTTGCAGCAGTGCATTCTTTTGAAATAGTTTTCGACCACTTCTTCGCACATTTCGGATGATATATCGGTGATAATTTGACGGATGTTCGTTTTGAAATGCTCCAACGTTTGAGATTATCCGCGGCTTTTAATGCAGCCCCACTGAAAAAAAAATCTAACGCCGTCAATTCGCATAATATTAGTGACCGAAAAAACGTAAAATTATCCTTTCTGGAAACTCCTCAAGTAGTAAAGCCAAAATCGGTAGAGTTATGTGGCTTGTGTGGCACCGTCTTGTTGAAATCACATAACGTCCAGTTCATAATCTCCAAATACAGGGCAAAAAAAGTCGGTTATCATACGACCATAGCGTTCTGAATTGACATAAACGGTTCCTAAAGCGAAATTTTCGAAAAAATACTGCCCAATGACACCTCCTTAATGTGCACCAAACAATCACTTTTTCCAGATGCAATGGCTTTTCCCCAATCACGTCTGGGTTCTCCGAGCCCCAGATGACCACCACCGAATAAGAATTATTTTGTCAAAAAAATCGGCATTGAAAGCCTGTTTGCTGTAGTACCCAATCAGCATATCTGTGGCGTTGTGGGTGGTCAGCCGAGTTTAATTGTTGCGTGAGTTGGACTTTATATGGGTGAAAGTGCAAATCAAAATGCAAAATACGCCATAATGAGTCGTTAGACAGGCCGATTTGCTGAAATTGCCACAGAGTAGGCAAATTCAGGTTATCCGCCAAATTTTCACTGACAGAAGCGATATTTTCGGCAATGCGTACATGTCGATTATGCACGGGCCTGACCGCATCTTTAACGCTTCCAGTCTGTTCAAATTTCTTTATAGTCTAGCTAATTCCTTACACAGTAGGAATTAATTTCGTAATGCACGAAAGGTGCCTACGTTTGAATCACCACTTTTGTAGTACATTTTAACTATTCTTCGGTTGTTAAACGATCCACATTCGTAAATGGCAACCCCTTCACTAAATAAATTGCACTTTGAATGATAGGTATTTAACAGCTGACGGCCTTGCCAGACTGGCGGTTTTGAAACCACTAAATAGATAACGCGTTATATTACGTCAAAAATGTAACATCAACAGGAAATCGTTTGAAATACCAAGAATTTTTTTGACTTAATGGGTTTTGTTGTTGTTGTTTTAATGGTTATTCAAGTCGGTTGTCTACGTAACTCGCTCGTTGCTTGCCTGGATTGTAAACGCAATAGCGGTCGCAAATCCCTGTGAAACTTCTTAACATTTTATAAAGCCTAATTTTTTTTCCTTTTACGTTACTTTTGGAAAATCAATATATGCCCTGAAATTTCTAACTCCTAATCTGCAGTAACAATTACACCCACTACATATTTGGTACCAGCAATTTAATCAATTTTCATTTTCATTTTAATTTGGCTGAACCAAATTTAGCAATTTTTTGGCTGAACGCTTGTCAAAGGATAGATTTAGAGTGAAAAGAGAGCGCATTGTTACACATTATAGTGTGATTTTTTAGGATTTAAATTCTCAGGTGGGCAGCACTGGCTGGTAATGACGTCCAAACGTCATCTTTCAAGGTGAAAAGTGTACAGTATACTCTACCATTTCATCATGGAAAGACTAATAAACGAGCAACGATTGCAAATCGTTGAAATTTATTATCAAAATTCGTGCTCTGTGACAAATGTGCATCGTTTGATATGACCATTTTATGGTCGTCATAATCGACCTGCTGAATCAACAATTCGTGCTGTTACCTCTAAATTTCGCACCAAATTTACTTTGTTGGATATAAAACCATCGAATCGCATGCGTAGAGTGCGTGCCGAAGAAAATATTGCAGCCGTAGCGACCAGCGTTAATGACGATCGTGAAATGTCAATTCGTTGCCGTTCTCAACGATTGGGCATGTGTTACTCAACCACAAGGAATTTTTTTTTTTGCCCCAGTTGGCTGAGTTGAACTTGGTTAACATTTGGTTTGATCAGGATGATGCAACATGCCATACTGCTTGTGAAACAATGGATATGTTGTGGGATGAATTTGGTGAGCAGCTTATTTCTCGATTTGGCCCTGTGAGTTGGCCCCCAAGATCTTGCGCTTTAACGCCTCTTGATTATTTCTTGTTATGTCAAGTCGTTAGTCTATGTGGACAAGCCGAACACTATTGAAGCCTTACAGGCTAACATAACACACGTTATTCGTGGAATACAGGCTGAAATCCTCGAAAAAGTGACGAAAAATTGAACCTTACGAAAGGACATTTTAAGACGGAGCCGCGGACAACATTTACATGGAATTATCTTTAAAAATTAAATGGAAAGGACCACCACACCTCGTATTTTGTTTAGCGTTATACATGTACCTATATACGTGGCTCCTACATCTGGCAATAGAAACGGATTTATAAATTTCGATAAATTTTTGTTTGTTAAATTTGTTCGTATAAGAAGGGTTTCTAAAGGTCTCATAAGGCAACATTTTCAACAAAATATTTGCTAAGAAAAAAACGTGATTAGTTTTGAATAATCGTAGTTTTGAGCCATCGGCCGGATCTCCACTATACATATATATGCATGGAAATAAAATAAGAATGATAGTTCATAATTCAACATTATAGTTTGTAAAGGGTGGCGCATAAGTAACTTTAACGGCGACTATATTGAAGGCATTCTTATGCATCATTTGCTTTTAACTCGTGAACCAATTGCTTCTTATATGGGGAATGATGTAACATATGTAAAATTCTTTGCAAAGACCGCTTAGACATCTCTAACTGCTGAGAATGTGGCCTGGTGGAAGTTTCAAGGTTTTCCTCCATACTTGCTTGCACTCGAGCAATGGTCACATCGTTTCGAATTGCGCGAGGTCTTCCAGCACGCGAAAGATCGCAGACAGCTTATGCGCCACCCTATATAACAGTTTAAAGTGATTTCATAAAGCAACATGTTTAGCAAAATATTTACTAACAATAAAATATGCATTTTTAAAAAGTAAAGCCCATTAATAACAAATTCTAATAGTTTTTTGGTCTTCGGCCTCGACTCGACGATATGTGCATGGAAATAAGCATGATAATTCATCCCTAAGATTACTGTTTACTTTAAATTAAAAATATATGAAATTTTCAGAATTACTACATTTTTTTTCGAAATGAGAAATAGGAAATAATCATAATTAAAAATTAATGTTTACATCAAACTGAAAATGTGTGATGTTTTCGGGATTATTTCAGATTATTCAGAATGAGAGTCCATAATTATAATTTTTAATTATGTTTACTTCAAACTGAAATGTATGATGCTTTCGTTATTACTTCAGGTTATTCAAAATGGGAACTATTTTGTGATTACTATTCTAGATTTGGAATAATCGAGTGATTCGACAATCGACTGTTAGAATTATAAAATGAGCGACAACAAATTTAAATAAGTGAATAATTGGATTGTGAAATATTTTATTATATATAATTTAATAATTGTTATATGATGTTATGTTAATCGTATTTTTGTGCATGTAAGTGAAAATCCAAAAAGTCCTTTAAAAACAGAAAATAAAAAATTCAAATGTATACGCAAAGCACTGCCTGCCGATTTTCAAATCGATGTCATGTCACCAATGCAAGCATATTTCGCATTCAATTTCATCATTATTTAATAAGGGCAAATAACCAAATTGTAATAACTTTGGATTGCATTGACGCATCTCATATGCAATGAAGGCATACTCGTATGTGATATGACATATTCTTGCGACAGTTTATTGTATGAATTTGAAACGAACCTCACTCGTCCAGTACGTAAGAGTTTGCATTTGAAAAGCTATACATGTGTACGGATAATTCAATATATGTCCTTGCCTTTTATTAGATTATTTCCTTATACGTACGCTTATCCTTTGTATGCATAGACGATTTTGTGGCAATTTAAATGTTTCATATTTGCGCCGCGAAACACGTGTAGTATGCAGACCATACACAGGACCGAATTCGTGTAAAAACTAGTGGATAGGCGCATAGTTCGCCAGCTATATTGTTGGACACACTTTGCGAGATAGTCCATTGGAACCGGCCCTAAAATATATTGTACTGCAGGACCAAACAGTTGTATTAGAAACCTTTGTAAGCAATGCAATTATATCTCATTGTATTGCAAGAGTTATGGAACCAGGCTACTCACTCAGTGTGTGGGGGCTATATCAAAACTATGACCAAAATTATTTGCTTTTTTTTTGGCGGTTCATCCTTGACCCCACCAAATGATATCATCAAATTTCAATGAAAATCGTGACTTTTATGTTCAATACCAACCAAGCTTGATAAAGCATTTGTATGGCAACTATGTCAGAAAACTGACACGCGGCATGTTTTTAGCAGGGTTAATCACTGGCACAACCAATTGTTGTACATATACTTATCAAGCCACTCTCGGACGGTCCACTTGTTGGATGGATGTACGAAAATACGAACTGGTATAGTCCACTTTGTTTGGGAAAACTGACATCATCCACAGAGGCTATTCTAGAATATAGATCGATGATTTCCAAATTCCGACTACCAGCCAACTATTTTCTTATAATTCCAGGGAATATTCCTCCATCTGAAGCTGAAATGAGAAAGCGATTGGTTCGGGTAGGTTAAGTTAGGTCAGTGTGGCAGTCTGAGTAGACAGACTCACTTAGACTGTACAACCCATTGTGATCCATGGAGATATGGATGTCCCTAGTTTCCCCCATGGAACCATCCTAAACGCCTCAAGAAGCTCTTAAGTCTGACAATATCTAAATAGTCCAGATCTCCTAGGTCCGTAAAGAAGTAAAAACCAAAAAGCGCGTTTCAGAAGTGTTTCGAGGATTGGAAAAAACGCTGGCATAAGTGTATTATATCTAAGGGGGATTACTTTGAAGGGGACAAGATAGTTATTGATGAATAAATAATATATATATTAATAATACTTTAATAAATAATTTAAAATAACGGATATTTTGTGATCACACCTTGTCATCATGTAAAGTTTTTTTTTTATTTCAGAATGAGCGTGTTAATCGCCTTAAAACAGAGTTCTGCAGACAGGCAGTCTGATATTTTATGATTTGCAACACAATTTGAATTATTTTGAGAGCGATATTGTCTAAATACATTCATTTTAGTAGACAACTTCTTTCAGTGTACCTTTGATTTTGTCAGTTTTCCTTTAATAGCCGAAACTATCAATGCATGGCGGCATATTACGCACATGCTAGCAACAAAGGACATCTATTGGCTGTCCTTCTGTCATACTCGTACGGCAACAATAAGTCCATCTGTTGAATAATTAAACAATCATTTCTGTAGAAAGAAGCTAATAAGAAAATTCTCTTTGGCCAAGTGATTTATTAACAATTTACGAGTTGGGCTAAATAATTACAATGCAAGAAGAGTTCCTGCATTTCCCTGCGGTTTGATTGTGTCGCCGATTACATGGAACGTGTTATTTGTTGGACAAAAGCGTGATATGTGGCAGTTTAGAGAATTTTTTATGAATTCCACTCAATGTGAAGGAGGCCATGTAGGTGGCTTGCAGTTAAGAAATGTTTAGGATCGACGAAATGATTTCATATCGTATAAGTCACTGTAAGATGCGATTTAAATGAAACAAAAATTGAATGTTCAATTTAAAGTTTGTGCCTGTAGTTTGAAAAAAAAGTATTTTGGTGAATAGTGGCAACCATACAAAACATGTATTTTAAGTTTCAAGGCGCATGTTGTTGAACATTTTTATTTGACCCACTAAAAGTAAACGATCTCAGTGAATTTGTAAACATGGACAAAATTAGTCACCGTTATTTAATCCAATATTTCCATTTAAAAGGTCTCAGTCCAACCAATATTAAAGCCGAGCTAGGTTCCATTCTAGGGGAGATTGCTCCTTTATATATGACTGTAAAATATTAGGTAGAAGAGTTTAAACGAGGCGAATACCGTGGTGGTCGACCAAATGATAAGCATTTCAAAAAAATTCTATACTCGTACATCGTATATTGACTGAAAATTCGAAGATGAGAAAGCTCTGCTGGTGTGATGGATGCCGCGTTTGCTTTCAATAGAGCAAAAACAGCGTCGAGAAGATGTTTCGATAGAGTGTTTATCGATGTTTCACCGTAGTAAAGCCGAATTGTTGTGTCAATTTATAACCATGGATGAGACATGGATCCCCCACATCACACGTGAGACAAAGAAACAGACAAATCAGTGAATTGGAATGGGAGAATCGTGTCCAAAGAAGGCGAAAACGGTTCCATCTGCAGACCAGGTCTGTTTTTAGGGATGCGCATGGGATTATTTTTATTGATAATCTTCCAAAGGGAGAAACCATCAACCGCGAATGTTATGCCAATTTATTGCAGCGTTTAGCTGATGAAATTATGGAAAAAGGCCGCATTTGGCGAAAAAGAAGGTGGTGTTTCATAAAGGCAATTCCCCAGTTCACACATCCACTATTTCGATGGCCAACATTAATGAATTAAAGTTCGAACTGATTCATTACGCACCTTATTTGCTAGATTTAGCTCTCTTGGACCATTTTCTATTTCCAAACTTGAAAAAAATGGCTCGTTGGTAAAATATTTGCCAACAAGGAAGGGGTGCAGTCTGCGGTTGATGGCTTTTTTAAAGAATTTGACAGATCTCTACTGTAAATAAGGTATAGAAGCTATTGAATATCACTGGAAAAAGTGTATAGGAAGAGGAGGAGTCTACGGGGGTTTAACGTGAATCTCGCCGTGAAGGCCTTACCCACGGTGTGCGACACACTAGACACTACAATGCGATTGCCAATGCCCCTCTGGAATAGCCAAGTAAAACTTGGACTATTTAGGAAATGCGGCTGACAATTTTGGTACTACCGAAATTGTCAGCCCTTTCTTCCAGCCAAGAGATAGCAAATTGATTATGCTGGTATGGAACAAAATCCCCATTGGCGGAGGTGAGGCCTATCTTACCACCTCTGCTACTCTATGGGTCCATAGCTCCCGATTGCAATGCAACTCCACAATCGAGCACAAAGTCTCTACCAGCGATTTGGGGTTAACCACAACCCGCGTGATGCTTCCACTAGGGGTCCTACGCCAAATAATCAGGCGGGAACTCAGTCCCGGGAACTCCTAATCCCCACGCTACCGACCAAACTCACCGGTTGGAGCTGCGTAGCAAAGCAAAAGCAAAGCTACCATCAAAGTGTGATGTATACACCATACTTCACATGATTGGTCGGCCTGTGGCAAAGGAGTACAGACTGGACATTTTTACTCGTACATAAAGAACATTATTCCCAACTTTTGTGTGTCTTCTTTGTTAGGTCGGCTAGTTTTGAGACCGCTCTCGTTGCTCCCATATAAAAAAAAACTTAATTTAATCCATGAATTGCAATATTTATATTTTTCTTTCCATTGCACTAAACGTTGTATAAGTTAGAACGCTTTTAGTAAACTTAGTCAATTCGGGTGCCATATATACAAATTGGTCAATTTAGCACCAATCAATTTAGCACAATTTGTGGACGGAGGACTTCGGAAAGTTATGATTTTGTTTTTTTTTTTATTGTGTTTTAATTAAGAGTATTTCTTAATAAGAACCTAGCGATTATTCACGATCTTTTTGGTACCCTCACACTTTTGCTTTAATGCAAAAGGATGAAGGTAAATATTCAAGTCAGTTCATCATACTGAAATTTTTGTTTCTGTTTTTTCAGTCATTTGTTTATTGTTGCCACATCAACTGCAGGAACAAAATGAGTTAATTGCCGTGCAAGTCACTGAAGAACTCTTTTCGAATTTAAACGTATTTTATTCGAAATCAACTGATTACTGATTAAAATAACTGGTTATAAAAATGGGTGATTTCATGATACGACATTATGCACGTCAGTGTGTTAAGCGTGTGGCTTCCTACACACTGTGCACCAGCACGTTATTATCGACTTGCCATGTGTGGTCGTTTCTGCTAGTTGGTCATAGATGACGCCAGCAGTCTTCAGTGACCAAACATTTACTTATTGGAAACTAACTGGTTGTGCTGCTTGGCTTCATTGCATCTGCTATTCTATATCACATGTTTGGTGTAACAAGAGATGTTCATAATGAATATCAGTTAATTGGTTATATTTACAATTCAGTTATGGCAGTATATTTTCATCCTTAAAATCAAGATATGGGAAGAAAATTATAATAGTAGTGCCGGAATTTCTATTGAGTACGTCAACAAATGGTTTATATGTTAGGTATTTTTATAAATCGGCGACTTTTTCCGATTTCAATGAATTTTATTGCACATTTTTTTCTTTTTTTTCCTTAAGGAACGGGCTTAGCTCAATTTATTGACCGTTGAAATTTCTGAAATCCCTTTAAAATGCATATATTCAACGATACATATTTGAAAGACTTACAAACATAAAACAAATATCATTGTAAAGAGGACACTTTGTACAATATTTTGGCGTTCATTTTTCAATGAAGATACAAAATATTATGACCTATTAAAAATGATATCGGAGAATAGAACAAAAAGTGTTCGGATTTCAAAAGTATATACCGTGTATGTAAAAAGAAAAACGTTCGTGACAGTTAGCAAAATCAACTGGCCGCACATTTAGGAATTTTCGAAATTGAACATAGTCATGAAATTTAGACATAGACCAAACTGTTTGCCGTTTTAAAATGTATACACTCATACTAAATAGATTAGTGGGCGTGTCAAAAACTGTTTTTTTCACACGTAGTATCATTCATCAATTTTTCTTATTTTTCCAGGGCAAAATCTATATTATTTTTATTTTTTCTTTTTTTGAAAAAATTAGTTTTTCAAAAGACAGGAAAATAAGTTTTTCACTCTACTCCACTTGTGATTACCGCGGTCTATAGAACAGAGCATATATAAAGCATCAACCTATCCTGTTGCACGAGTGGAAGTTTATATTTTCAGTGGAAATTTATGATTCCATAAAAATTTAAAGGAGTTAGTATATTTTTATCTCTTATGTTTATACATCAATTACCTATTGAATATTGTTATAAATCAACAAATAAATAGTAAAATTCTTAAAAAAAAATTTTAAATATTTAGTTTTTCTAGAGGTAGGTTTATAACTTCCACTCTTTCTTTTACGCTTCACATTTATACTTAATCCCGAAGGAATAAAGATATAATAATAATAATGTAATAAGATAAATATAAGATAAGATAAATAATATAATAAAATAAGAATAAAGATATGATAAGATAAGGGGGTTATAAAGATTATCCATGGCACCGTTTTTAGACCATAATGCGCACATAATATTCATTTTTTCCGGATGCAAGGGATTTTCCACAACCACTTTTAGGTTCTTCGAGTCCCGTAGGCGACAATTTTGCTTGCTGCCGTAACCACCGAGTGACAAATGAGCTTCATTGCTGACGAATTTTGTTCGATTGAAAGCCCAGGTTTGAATCACCACGTTTGTAGTAAGTTTTCACAATTTTTACGCGTTCTTCGGTTCTTCAACGCTCCATATTCGCAAATGGCAAACATTGCACTAAATAAATAAAACGTCATATGACAGATATTTAACAGCTGACAGCCTTGCCAGACCGGCCGTTTTGAAATCATTAAATGGATAACTCTATATATCATATGATATGCTAGAAATGTAATACGCAGAAGGAAGCGTCTTAAGCGCCGAGTATCTTGTAATTAAATGTTTTTTGCGCTACGAAAAAGTGATTCTTCAGCATGACAACGCTCTTCCTCATGTGGCCAAGCCCGTTAAAACCTACCTGTAAACGCTGAATTGAGAAGTCCTACCCCATCCGTCCTATTTTTTCACCGTCCGATTATCATTTGTTTCGTTCGAAGGCTCACAGTCTGACAGACCAGCAGTTCCACTCCTATGACGGCATCAAAGAATGGCTAGATTCGTGGATAACCTCAAAAAGTGAACATTTTTACCGTGACGGAATTCGAGCTTTGCCAGAAAGGTGGGAAAAAGTAGTAGTTGGCGATGGGCAATACTTTCAGTGAATCATTTGTAAACATGTTATAATAATAAACTTGAGTTTTTATAAAAAAAAACAGCGAGAACGTAATTGCACACCTAATATGATTGTCTAGAATACGTCCCATAAAATTCCAACAAACGGATTGGCACCGAGTATATCTCCACACTATGGTGGTGGGTATAAAAACATTGAAAATTTAAATTTGATCCGATTATATGGCCTGTTTTCCTCCCGTCAAATAAACCATTAGCATATGAAACTCACATATCAAATGGAATCATAAATTTCCACTGAAAAAAAAAACTTCCACTCGGGGATTTGATCAAAAAAAAAAAAAAAAAAACAAAAACGTTTTTCTTTTCAAATTTCGTGATTTATGTACCTATATGTATGTTCGATTTTCTAATTTTTTTCTGTTATGTTGATACACATACCTGTGACCGGACATTTGAAATGTTGACAGTGGCGTTTGGCGAGTCTACTATGAGCAGAAAACAAGTTCAATTGTGCTATAACCGGTTTAAGAAAGGCCGAGAAGATGACAATGACGATACTCGTCCTGGTCGCCCGAGCACGTCAACAACCGATGAAAACATTGAAGCAGTAAAGAAAATGATTTTGGATAATCGTCGAATCACTATTAGAGAGGGGAGCTCATGATGTTGGCATATCGTTCGGCTCATGCCAAGCAATTTTTTCGGATGTTTTAGGCATGAAACGTGCGGCAGCGAAGAAAGTTTCAAAATTGCTAAATCTTGAGCAAAAACAACGTCGCATGGACATCGCTCAGAAGCTGTTGAACGTTGTCAACGACGATCCAGATTTCTTCAAAAAGGTCATAACTGGTGATGAATCATGGATGTGTGGCTATGACAGTGAAGCCAAAGCCCAATCATCCCAATGGAAGCGTCCAGAAGAGCCAAGACCGACAAAAAACGTCAAGATTGGTCAAATGTGAAGGTTTTGCTCACTGTTTTCTTCGATTGCAATGGTGTGGCGTAACATGAATTCTTGCCACAAGGTCGTAGGGCCAATAAGGAATACCACCTTGAAGTTATGCGCCGTTTGGGCGAAGCAATTCGTCAGAGACGCACAGAATTGTGGAAAAACCAATCATGGATTTTGCACCATGATAACACAGCAGCTCACACATCGATGCTTGTGCGTGAGTTTTTGGCCAAAAACAAAGCCGCAATTATGTCTTAACCTGCGTATATAACAGACTTGGGTCCGCTGACTTTTTCCTCTTCCAAAAACTGAAGACACGGATGAAAGGAAAGCGTTTTGCTACGATTGAAGAGATACAAGAGAAATCGAAACAGGAGCTATTGGCGATACCAAACAGCGCGTTTCAGAAGTGTTTTGAGGATTGAAAAAAACGATGGCATAAGTTTACTATATCTAAAGGGGGTTACTTTGAAGGGGACAAGATAGTTATTGATAATTAAATACGATTACTTTTTGAAAAAATTGAAAATAACGGTTATTTTTTGATCACTCCTCTTATATCTCCATACTATGGTGGTGGGTATAAAAACATTGAAAATTTAAAATTGACGCGATTATGTGGCCTGGTTTCCTTCCGCCAAATAAATATCATTAGTTATGGAACTCCCATATAAAAAAAAACAAATTCAGGTAGAAATATCGTGTTTGAGATATCTGATTTAGGCCGTTTTTGTATATAAAATTCATAAAAACATTACAACTCGACTCTTCTTATTTTGGCGTAACGCGTTATAGTAACCTTCTGCCCATCTTCACTCACCTCAAATATTATAAATGTTTATAATACTTACTGTACGAAAACTTATTATATTCTTTATAAATTCTGTATTCTCTTACGCATGATTAAGTGTTAAAATCATTCATTATACATTGCTGTAAGATATCTAATCGCTGAAATGCTGAAAGTACGCTTTTAAGTGATGGTGTTAATACCAATTTATTAAAGTTATAATCAAATTTGATGATACAAACTACGATACGCTCTCGTACACATCAGGAAATATGGATAAATATATAATCAGTGGTTCCACAGATTCTTTTGACAAATGAATTAACCTATTGACGCTTTGTTATCAACGAACAAATGAACTCGAAAACAATCTGGCCGCTTTCAATGTACGATAATAAACAGGCACCACAGTAGGTCAAAACGTGCACTGGCGATAACAATCTTTGTAACCGAGATAAAACGCTGCAAGACATTAACCCCTTTTGGGTGATTTGTCGCCCCCTGTGTGTGTCTGCTGGCTGCGTTGAATGCACTTAATTAAACTTACAATAGTAACAAATTGGATCAAACGGATAAAAAGAAAACAGAGCAACAGAGTGCTAAGAAAGCGATGAAAAAGGAAATCATAAGTAATCAAAAAGGTTGAGAAAAAAGAAAATATTCTACTGTGGCATCACACTGGATCAGGAATAACATTCACATGCGGAGGCTATTTAGCTACCCCAATCATCCCATAGTCAGTTCCAACGGCCGACCTACCAACCCACCAAAAACTCACCATCGAAATTCACTTTTGCTGTTTGGTTGTCATGAAGTCATTGAAACGTGTAATCTGTTGCACGTGCAGACGACGGCCCCAGCAGAAAGTCTTCCACAGCGATTATGACGATGTAGACTACGAATATCAACACGACACTGGGTTAGAGGAATAAAAGCCAAATTGGACAGGGGCATACGGCGAGTATAAGTAATTCTGACTGAAGACAATTTCATTTGCTTTTGATTAGGTGGGACTACACTCATTTGTGGCTAATGAATAGGTCCATGGATGATTGTATGCGAAAGTTTGCGTAAAATTGTTGAACTTGGGTGGGGAGCCAACCGAAAACGTCACAGTGGTTTAGAAAGAAACGTTATTACATTAAATTACGACTGCAAATAAATATGGGGAAGTAGAATGCAGATTTGTTTGTAAAACAACTAATCGGAATCGCAAATTTTGCTATAATCAGATTGTACACGATTATATATTTTTCGGTTTCAAAAGTAAAGCTAAATTCGATGAAACTATGATTTCGATGAAACTTTTATTTCATTACAATACCTGAACCTTGACATTATCCACGAAATACAATGCCATTTAAATGACCACCTCTGGATTGGTAGCAGTAGTGATTCTTTTTGAGGTATTGGGATGTTCGGAAAGTTCGTTCGGTGAGTTCATTAGTTCATAATACGTCACTTCTCATGACGTAGAGTTTCTTCAAAAACTGTCATAACTTCCTCTCACCCCTTCTCTAAACTGTTTACTATTATTTGCTTGTGTTCTCATTCCAGCCGTGAGTGGTTATAGCGTTTTTAAAAAAATGGTTTAAAAAGTGGAAAAAATTAGCGAAAAAGAGCATTTTATCCATATTATGCTGTATTATTTCCGAAACGGAAAAACGGCTGCTGAAGCCAGCTGAAAAATAAGGTCTATTTATGAAGAAAATGAACCACATGAAAGAACTTGCCAGAGATGGTTTAAAAGATTTAAAGCTTAATTTAAAGGCCGACTTCTCCGTAACGGACGCTCCCAGATTAGGACGACAAAAAGAAATTGCTTCCGAGGAGGTAAGAGATTTAATTATTCTTAAACCCTGTGCAACAGTTAGGGAAATAGCTGAAATAATAAAAAAAATCAGCCTCAGCTGTTTACGGGGTCATAAAAGAGCTCGAATTTGTGAACAACCATTCTGTCTCACCGGGGCCTCATACTAACTTGCGGACCCTGTCGGAGCTCGGGTGCGAACTTTTACTTCACCCACATACTCCCCAGACCTTGTTCCGCCTGACTGTCATCTATTTCGCAGTCTAAGCAACAACTTGAAGGATTTGAATTTTATAACGATGAGGTAAAATCGAATTAAACGTTTTTTCATAAAAACACCAGCTTTATGAGGGAGAGGTGGGAAGAAGTTATTAAAATATAATATATTAAAATAGTTGTTTTCTTGTATACAAATTTGCAAATAAAAACCGAACGAACTTTCCGAACCACCCGATAGTTTTCGATCACTTTTTCACACATTTCGGGCTGTATCTCGGCGATAACTAGGTGGATGTCTATCATGCAATTTGACGCCATAAAAAAGTGTAATGGCGTCAAATCACATGATCTTCATGGCCAATTGAGATCACCAAAACGTGAAATTACTGGAAACTTCTCATGCAATAAAGCCAAAATCGGCCGTGTTGAGCGGCACCATCTCGTTGAAACAACGTATTGTCCAGTCCACTCTCTTCATAAATCGTTATAATTTTGCCAATTCCTTGCACAGGAATGTCCGACTGACATTTTTAACCACAACAGCTTGCAAGTCGTGTAAACTTCTCGATATGTTGCTGGCAGTTTTTATAATTTGTTGCTCATCGCGGGTAGAACGTATTTTTTCCTTTCTGAGCACTTGTTAGATCCATAAGCGTCAGGACCTCGTAAAATTTGTGGGTGGCTTTAAAGGTACGAAACGCACCTTATGTGATTTCAAGGAAAAAACGACTTAAGTGGAATTAGCAAAAAGTAAATTTGTTATTATTGTTGTTCTCCTGACGGATAACTAAGCCAAACACTACTCAATAGTTAGAGACATTATTCAAAACAGCAATTTTTTGATTGTGTACAAAAAGGACGTTGCATTGTCCCGCCGTCAGAAAAGCTGCCGTACCTTGACGTCTATTTTCCGGTGAAAATGTGTATTTTTTAAATATTTTTCTATAATCACGTGGACGATCCTTTTCAGCATACGGTATACATAATACCACTTGTACATCGCTTGAAGAATAAATGGTAAAATTTTTGAAAATGGTGACGAAAAATTGTAATTTTTCTAGAGGTGGGTTTAGTCCTAATATATGCACAAGTTGTTGCTACCGGGTTGCTTTTGAACAATTTAGAATTTCACTCGCTTACGGGTATTAGACGCTTTTATAAATTCTAGCTTGCTAGCTGGAGCCGTGTCACCGCTATATAATAAAATAATAAAATAATAAAATTGGGAACAGATGGATGGACGGATATGCTTAGATCGACTTCGGTTTTTACCACTATCAGAACTGTATATACTTTACGGTATCTCTGGAGAGTACTTATGCTTGATGCACAGTTCTATTGTAAATCTCTTACTAAACGGACGTGATATCTCTTCCGTGTAAAGCCAAGCTTTCATTTTGCAGTTCATTTTGTCTGCGAAAACGGATATCAATTCTTTACAGATTTAACAAAAACAAAAGAAAAAACGAAACGAAACAATCCACAGCGGTAATGGCCCACAGGGCCAGGCTATTATCCCGCTCTACCAGCAGGAACGGTGCTATTAAAAAAATTAGATCTCCACAGCCCTTATCATTTGAGTTTGCTTCAAGTGCACCTAGTTCATCCAGACATAGCAGATACGCAACACTTGCTTGCTGAAGAAACGCGACCAAAACCACCTCCAATAGTAACAGATAAGTCGGTTCCACTTAGGGAAATCCAGCATTTATTGGGAGACGATTGTGTTTACAAACACACATCGATCGGCACAAAGATATTCCCTGCAGATTATGCTAAACATGAGTTTTGTGTCAAAACATTAAAGGAAAGCAAAATTGAATTCCATACTTTCAACTCTAAGGAAAATCGATTGTTCACATCGTTTTTATATGGACTGCCACGAATGGAAACCATTGATATAATTGAAGATCTCAAGAGCTACAACCTTTGCCCTACATCGGTCACAGAGGTCAAAACGAAATTCAGTACTGATGGTGATGCTGTGTACAAGGTACAGTTCGCTCGCAAAACGTTTAACGCTAATTCACTGAAGAAGGTAATCAAGTAATCGTTAAATGGAAGAAACACAAGCCTTGAAGAAACGGAAATCGAACCCAGTGCTGGAACTTTTTAGTGTACGGTCACGGCGGAGATCACTGTAATCGAAATCAACATCTGACTACTAACTGTCATTTCAATAAAACTGACAAAAAACCTGCAGTTTTCACTTGTTACAATTGTAAAAAACACGGAAGAGAAATTATATAAAGAGTTTCCTCCTTTTCCTTTCCCACTGCTGTCATAAATTTACTAATAGATTTTATGAAGTTATAAGTGCTATTTGCTGTAAAAATCTTACGATTTGACCTCACTAACTATTTTTATATATATTTTCTGTACAACAAAGTATTGGATGAATAAAATTGAAAATTGAAAAAAAAATTTTGCTTGATGCAAACGGAAAGACAGAAAGAGTTCTCCGCACACTCTGATTGTAGGCATGTCAATTGCTTAAGTTATACACATGTTTGGAATTTAGCGATATTTTTATTTTAACGATTATTATTAAAAAAAATATTACATCAAGTAAATGACGCTTCTTTGGCCAACTCTCTTACCAAACCACAGAAACGGCGTTACTTCCATGTTTAGATATATGTAGAGGATTTTCAAATTTTTCTACATCCTAGGCTTTATATCGGCTTTATATAGACACACATTGAAAGGAATAGTTCCGTGAAATGATGGGATGATTCAACTGTACTATCTTTTGCAAAAATTAGCCTTTTGATCGGAATATTCTGATTTGAGTCGTTCTTTTATCCGCCCACCCAAAAATTAAACTACAGCATACGGCATGATAGAAGCGACCGTCGTAAAGTATTCGTTTCGGTTAAACTTTGCTTACTCCAATAGCATGTATTTGGAGGTTAGTTAGGTTTTATACAACATCATATTTGAGGCAATTAATACGAGGTGTGTTCAAAAAATAACATGATTTTTGAAATTTCGCGAACTACGTACATTCGGTTTTCGATTATTATTTTTTTTATGCTGGTACACTCGTCTCGAAGATATGTTGACGGTTTTATCCATATAGCAAGCTTAGTTTGTTTGTGAGAGGCATAAATAAGACAAGTGTTTTGCATGTTCGGTAATTTTTTGCTATCGAAAAAAATGGATCAAAAAAGTTGCATCAAATTTTGTGTAAAAAATGGAATTAAGTGCTCAAAAACACTTGAAATGTTGACAGAGGCATACGGTGAGAGTACTCTGAGTCAAAAAAATGTTTGCAAGTGGAACAAGCTTTTCACAGAAGATCGAGAAGATGTGAAAGACGATGCTCGCTCTAGACGCCCCAGCACATCAACAACCGATGAAAATGTTGAGAAAATGAAGAAAATTGTTATGGAGAATCGTCGAATCACAATTAGAGAAGTTGCTGTGGATGTTGGCATATCGGTTGACTCATGCCACGCAATCTTTTCGGAAATTTTGGGCATGAAGTGTGTCGTAGTTCTTTCCAAAATTGCTGAATTTTGACCAAAAGCAACGTCGCATGAGTATCGCATGTTGTCATTGTTGAATGACTTCAACGATGATCCAGATTTGCTTAAAAGGGTAATAACTGGCGACGAATCATGGGTATATGGTTATGACATCGAAACTAAAGCCTAATCGTCCCAAAGGAAGAGTCCAGGGGAGCCAAGACCAAAAAAAGCACGCCAAGTTCGATCAAATGGCAGGGTTTTGCTCACTGTTTTCTTCGATTACCGTGGCGTAATGCATCAGGAGTTCTTACCACAAGGTCGTACAGTAAATAAAGAGTATTACCTTGGAGTTATGCGCCGTTTGCGTGAAGCAATACGAAAAAAACGCCCGAGATTGTGGAAAAAAATTCATGACTTTTGCCTCATGATAATGCAACTGCTCACTCATCTTTGCTTGTGAGAGATTATTTGGCCAATAACAACACCGTTATTATGCCCCAGCTACCATATTCACCAAATTTGGCCCCCTGCGACTTTTCACCTTTTCCAAGATTGAAGAGACCCATAAAAGGACAGCGTTTTGCGACGATTGAGGATATAAAAGCCGAATCGCTAAGAGAGCTCAAGGACATAACAAAAAGTGCATACCAGAACTGCTTCTGGGATTGCCAAAAACGCTGGTACAAGTGCGTCATATCTGAGGGGGACTACTTTGAAGGAGATAACATAGAAATTGATGAATAAATAAATATTTTTTGAACACACCTCGTACAAGGTGTTTTAAGGCCACCAATAAATTTGCTTTATTTGTGTAACGGTGCATATTTTGTTGTTATATCAAAGTACTTGATTGAATAAAGCAACCATGTCCAAAAATTTTGGGATTTGTGCAGATAACGATACTTTTGTTTTTGCGATAAATCGGTTTTTAGCGTGTTTCACAATTATAATGCCAAGTTCAATTAGTGAGTTCTTAAAGGAGCAAGCGATAAGATCATTATTATTTTTGTGAAAGAGTGGTTTGACAGAAATAGGTAAAATAATCGCTTACAAGGACAAAGGATGCAGTGGATGTGAAATTGGGTGCAAACTGGACAGGAGCCGTAGTCTCATTCAAAATTTGTTGTTAGGATGAAAAAAAAAAACTTTCTAACTGCGATGAACGACAACCTGTAAAATATGTCAGCAACACATCGACACGTTTACGCGACTAGCAAACTGTTGTGGACAAGAATGTCAGTCGCATCACCGTTTGTCCGACAAATTAAAGAATGAGATTCATTCCACACTTATCCCAGAGGGTAGGTTTCAATTTCATCTAAATCAGTTATGAAAGTTGATATACGAAAGATAATAAATAAAATAGATCAAGACTAATTCAGTCACTTAAAAGTCATAATGCGAAACACTTTCATGAGCCGTAAATTTTGTAAGACAGTACAAAGTAAAATTCTTTCCTTCTGATTATGGGTAATAAGCTAAAGCAGTAAATATATACTGCCTCAAATAGAATTGGTAGAATTTAGAATATCCATTTGGGGTTTACAGTGTGATAAAATATCGAGATTTATAGCCCCGTTTATATGCGTAATAACAGAAGTCTTATTCTAATGCGTTCAATTTTTTTCTTTTTTTTTTTTTTTTTTTTGAACCAGTAAAACAAATTCTCTTTCATGTCGTGAATGGTATTTCTAACATTTTCATATTCAGTGGGCTTAAACGTATTTTATATTCAGACATATTGAAAAAGAGGTTCCGATTAATGACGTTTCCTTATGTAAATTTGAAAATGATTTGTTAGACTTGTTGGTTGCTCGTCTACTCGAAGTTTTTGTTAGCTCATCGAGGTGAGGGCCGCTTAAAATTAAGTAGATGATTAATTAAAATTAATATACGATATCGTGGCTTGAAACCACGATCATGCGAACGATCACATTTTCTTCATTGTGTAAACTTCAAATTCCACTTTCTCCCTTTCACATAGCATTTGCTTAGACCACAGTATCCTTGGTCTTGAGGCCACGGAAAACTGTTTTTTTGCAGACAATTTAAAGACAACAGATTTGTTATCCTTTTTCACAGTTCCCCAGTATTTGCTTCAGACAAAGTTAATGATATAATTTTTGAAAAATTAAATATTTTCACAAAAATCCCTCTGTTTTATATCTAATTGTCCAAATCTCAATTGAAATATTTCTCATGTCTTTCCTTAAATATTTCTCACCTGCAAACGCTCTAAAAAGCTACACAAAATCACGGTGCTCATCACTACACAAAACGCTGTAATTACAATTTGAATTTGAATACAAAACACTTGATTAGCAACTGCAATAACAAATTCCCTTGAAACAGCTTTGCAAGACCGACAATGTCGCTATGACCTCGTCAGATGCTCATCTGTTTGTCTGTTGGAAGACGGCAAAAGGAAAACCAACGCGCTCTCATCACAACGACCCCGACCTGAGAACTTGAAAATTTTTGAATGAAACCTTTACAAAACCGCTAAGAAAACAATGAAAAAAAAAAAACATGAAAACCGCATAATTTTTGTTAAGAACCGACCACTCCGACATGGCTCGGAACAGTCGCCCTGTCGACCGGCTGCTGCTGCCAGTGTTGCACAAATTCCTCGAATGCCAATAATTGTGGTCAGACGTAGTAGCACTACTACGGAGGCCATTGACTAGCCTCATTGGAACAGATGGCTTCTGGCCATCCCTATTTCTCTCCCTCTCTGTCTCACTTTCAGTACACGACCAGTACTCTTGCCATTCCCGTTGCATGGTCAAATTACTACTTGACAGATCTGTCCGTGGTGGCTGGATTGCCTTTGACTTTGGTCATGGCGGAAGCTTAAGAAGGTACTCAAGCATTTTAGTTTCGTTAGTTTGTTGCAGTTGCTCTGCTGGCAGCCACAATACGCTGAGATGTTGCCGCTGCAGTATTTTGCGTCCAGAATGTCTTTGAAGTGCGGCCGACGACAAAACACATTCGTCAAACGGTTAAAATGTCACAAATACGAGACAAACAAACGGAAAAGCCTCAACTAATGAATAGTTTGTTGTTGGTCAGTTCCTCGCAACTCGGCTGCCGTTGTGGCAAGTAGCAGGCAGTTGCAAGTAGGCAGCAACATCATTTACTTCTCACTCTTGATATATGAATGAAGCAGATGTCAGTGTAGATTTTTGCTTTGTGCCGCTCTAACTGAACGTGACCCAGGAAAACCAGTTGCCGTTAATATTTCTAGCCAATCAAAATTTCTTTGAAGTTAGTTAAGATGTTGCTACATGGACTGATTATTCACAAATGTAGAGAAATGGTGGCATGTCTGTGAGCAGGGGAAAGGATTGGAGCGATAAAGATTACATTATGCCAGTCGGCAAGTTTAACAAATTAGGTGGAGCATCTGGTAAATCTAATTCACATCAAATCAAAATCTATTTTCGCGAAATTTCCAATTTAAATTTATTACGAATTACAACATTTTTCAACTTTTATGAATATAATTCTGTAGACAATTACATTTAACAATTTTAGGAGAAAAAAATTAATATTAAGGCAATGATCAGAAACATTTGGGTTCTGGTCCATAGCAATTTATGAATGATTTTTTAACAAATTACTTAAGATTTGAAGAGCGTTTGTATCATGAAAAAATTAGATGGGGACTAGCATAGACATTCTTATCTGTTATATGACGCGAGTACATAATAACAATACTAAGCGATTCGATCTCCTGACCTTCTTCTGTAATTCGTTATACCAAGTTTTGAAAGTGCTTCGAAAGTCGGTGTATTCAACTGAGTTTTTGACGTCGTCTTCTGCTTTGCGTCTTCAAGATCATGGTGGAAGGCTTTTCAAGCTCCAACACGAAAGAAACTACGTTAGTCATTAATAAACGATATATTACGATCTGTAATATTTAAAAATCGGACATTTTCATTCATAACCACGAGTTTTGAATAATGTTAAATTTTGAGTAGATTTGGGAGATATTTGTAAAGTTGTGACAAAAATATTTTTTCATTGTCCTTATTGTTATTAACAATTAATAATAAGTTTCATTATGGTCCACAAAATATATCGTATTGGAAAAAAGAAATCCATCACTTTGGATTTAGTAATCTGTAGCTCGCGTTGTAAAAGTGCGACCAGCTTACACCAGATGGGATTAGAAAGATAAGATTACGTGCTCAAAAAACTACTTAGACCGTTTTGTGATTACTTGACTCTGTATTGATTTAGCTCGCTTCAAAGAAGAATATCAAGAGAAAATATTACACCTTTTGCAGTTTTTTTCGATTAAGGGTGAAAACTAAAGCCAGGTAACTGTAAATGTAAATGACGTTTATGGTCCTAATACTGTAACAAACTATCTCTCGGAATTTTGGTTTCTTCGATTCCGTTCCGGCAATTTTGATGTTAAAGATCCAATTCACTCTGGAAGACCAATTATCGAAAATGTCATTAGGATACTGGAAATCATCAAGTGCAACTGTCAACAAATGGATCGTATGAAGAAAGTAATCCCCCAGAAATGGCTAGCTTTGGCCGATAGGAGAGGAATTTTGTTCCGTCAGGACAACGTCGGGTCGTGCGTGTGGTTGGTGATTCGCCATAAACTCCTGAAGTTTGATTGCATACATCCACCTTATAGTCCGGATATGACCCCAATTGATTTTGCTAACTGTTTCTGCCCATGGCAAATAATTTTACTGCAAAAATGTTGCTTCAACAGAATCTTGTAAAAACCGATTGTCCCAGTTTTTTATTACTAATGGGGATGAAAGTCCCTGTGAGAGGGGCACAATGGAATTGTCTTCAAAATGGTAACGAGTTATCAAACAAAAACGGTGCATATTTGATCAGATTATTCTAACTATGCTAAATGAAGCCTTCAATGTGATGCAAAAATAATGAATTTCTTCCTACTATACTTTATAAGGATTTTGTTTTAGACAACGAAGGCCATGATAATCAAAACTGTGGGCGCTTGTAGAAGAAAGATGGCCTGACGCTACGTTCGTAATTTGAGGAGTCCCCGTCAGATACGGTTAAGAAAATCCACAAAATGATATTGGATGATCGTCGACTGAAAGTGTGTGAGTTAGATGAAATGATAGGGATTTCAAAAAGCACTATGTATTGTATATTGGTCGAAGATTTGAAGATGAAAAAGTTGTGGATAGGATGGGTGCCGCGTTTGCTTTCAATAGAACAAAAACAGCGTCGTGAAGATATGTCAATAGATTGTTTGGCAATGTTTCACCACAATAAAGCTGAATTTTTCCATCGTTTTGTGACCACGGTCCACCAATTTACATTTGAAGCAAAGGAGCAGCCAAAGCAGTGGACTGGAATGGGAGAATCATGGCCAAAGAAGGCGAAGACGGGCCCATCCGCAGGCAAGGTCATGGCGCTTGTTTTTTGGGATGTGCATGGGATTATTTTTATTGATTGTCGGTGAATATTATGAAATTATCGAAAAAAAGAGCGTATTTGGCGAAAAAGAAGGTGTTCTTTCATCAAGACAATGTTCCAGTTCACACATCCATTATTGCGATTTCCAAATTTAATTAATTAAATTTCATCTCGCACTTTATTCGCCAAAGCTCCCTCGGAATATTTTTTATTTCAAAATTTGTAAAAAATTTCTCAATTTCGAATGCCTGGGAGCTAAACACTGCTCAAAATACCATTTGAAACTACTTGAATAAGAGTGGATACAAAGGAAAGATCGATGTATAAGCCGAATTCCCATCTGAGAGTCCCTGTTGAATAGTAACAGAATCGAAACGTTTCTGAATCGAATAGTGAATGGCGGTCAAAAGTGGGTCGCTTACCAAACTTTTAATTCGAACCTGCAATGTCAACTAATAGACAGTTTGAAGAAAAAAACACTCTGAAGTGGGATCTGTTTCGATCAGGAAAGCGCCAGAATCTCTGGGAGCTTAGTTGGGAGGTTCTTATGCGTTCACTTTATAGTCCGGTGAATGATTTTGTTGCTAAAAATTCTCCTCAAAAGGAGCTTCTGAAAATCAACTGTGCCAAGTTTTTGCCAATAGAAGCGAGGATTTCTATGAGAAAAACAGAATGGAATTACCTTCAAAGTGGCAATAAGTTGTCTAATAAAACGGTGCACATTTGTTCTAAATTCTACCTATGCCAAATGAAGACCTCAATGTCAGGCAAAAATAGTGGATTTCTTCATACTACACCTTATATTAAGAAATTAGAGGTCCAAAAAGGTCTTGATCTAGGGTTTAGGAAAAAATATTGTTTGCAGGAATTCAGAACACTCATACAGACATTTCAGCTACTAAGAGAAATACAATATTTTTGAGTTTAAGGCGGGAAGCTTCACGAAAGTTCAGTTTCGTTTCGATTTTGAAGTTACAAATTTAGAATTTTAGAATTTTCACTTTTTTGATTCATTTTGGGAAAAAAATTTACATCATTCATTGATTTGATTTTACATGAAACGAAATTAAAAATCTACATCGATTCTATCTACAGGGTGGCCCAAAATGACCGAAGTGGTGTGAATTGCTTATAACTTTTTATTTAAGACATATTTTTTAAATACAGTACATTTATGGGGAATATTTTTAGATTAGTTATTAAAAATGATATCTCGCAAGTGGTGGCCATTTTCTGCTTCGCACAAATGTGCTCTTTCCAACACATTTTCCATGACCTTTCGCAAAATTTCCGGTGTTATGTTGTTAATTTCGTCTCGAAAATTGGATTTTAATTCGTCAATAGTCCTGGGCTTATTAACATAAACTTTCCCTTTTAAATAACCCCAAAGGAAAAAGTCTGGAGCGGTTAAATCCGGGAAACGCGGAGGCCAATTAAAATTGCTTGTACGCGAAATTATTCTTTCACCAAATATGTCGCGTGAAAGAGCCATTGTGGCCCTCGCAGTGAGCGCTGTGGCTCCATCCTGTTGGAACCATATTTGCCGATGGTTTTCCACGGCTGGCCTTACAAAATTTTCCAACATGGCCCGATATCGATCAGCATTGATGGAAATCGCAACACCTCGTTCATTTTTAAAAAAATATGGGCCAATGATCCTTTCTGAAGAAACACCGCACCAAACAGTACACTTAACTGGGTGTAATTGTCGTTGATGAAGTACTCTCGGGTTTTCCGTAGCCCATATCGTACAGTTTTGCTTGTTAACGAACCCATTTAATTGGAAATGGGCTTCGTCACTCATAACTAAGTTATGAATAAAATTAGGATTCTCTTGTGCTTTTTGCTGGAAATAAATTGCATAGTCAAGTCGTTGCTGGTAATCTGTCGGTTTCAATTCTTGGACAATTTGAATTTTGTATGGAAACATTCTTATGCTATGCAAAATTCGCTGCCGCGACCCTCTTTAGATGCCAAGTTGTGTCGAATGTCTTCTGGTTGATGTTTGTGGATCCTCCTGAATACTCTCCTGTACCACTTGAATATTGTCATCCGTGTGCACCGTTCGTCGTCTGCCAGCACCAGGAAGGTTCCTTACAGCTCCTTGTTCTCGAAAATTTGCAACAAGACGGTTTATTGTTGACTGAGAGGGTGCAACCCGTACATTAAATTGACGACGGTATGCACGCTGAGTCAACACAATGGACCGTTGATTTACAGAGTAAATTTCAATTTGGACACGTTGTTCAGTTGTGTATTGCTCCATTATAAATTCTTCAAGTCTTCTTTACAAAATACTAAAAAGAAGAGAAAAAAAAATTATAATAAAATAGTTATAAGGAATTCACACCACTTCGTTCATTCTGGGCCACCCTGTATTCTGCCTATCAAAGCATAATGAAACAGATATTTTGATTCAATAACTTGAAGCGGAAGTATAGTTTTGCGCAGTTACGTTTCTTTATCTGAATTAGAAATGAAACCAAATGTTTTTCCGTTTCTGGCAGAAAAAATGACTGAAATAATTTATTTCCAGAATTTTCCATACCAGGCGCGCAGAAATTTTTTGCAGCTACTCAATAATTTTGCCTGTTTTTGAGTTAGAAAGTTTGAAACGAAATATAAACAGAACATCTTAGAAACTGAATCACAATTCAAACATTTTGTTATTTAGTTTTAGATTTATGAAACGGAAATAAAATTCATTAAAATGTTGATATATTTTTGATTTAAACTCCAGAAAATGAAATAAAGTGAAATATGTTCGCTTTTGATTTTGTGTTGGTGACGGTCCTCGGTTTACAGCCAGCAAACTGCTGTAATATCACTAACTTATCACATCGGTATTATAATATGATTGACTAACTTTTTGGCAGAACGACTAAACAATCATTACAGAAATTCCAAACAAGTGGACTGACTTTCGTATGCCTTCAATCAACTACCTTATGTGTTGCTACAAAAAATACTCTGGATTAAAGAACAGAAAAAGAAGCAAAATTGTAATCTTTTGAAGTCCTCCGTTTGGGAAATGTAGAAAGATCGTCAATTTTTGCTAAATCGGACAATTTGTATGTGTAGTTCCATAAGGGTCGTGCCAGTGCAGACTATTTTCATTCGCATTACCAAACGCGAGCTCAATTATGCTGAATATAACGTAATCGAATGAAAGATACGAATATAGGAATACGTGGGTTAGGTTAGGTTAGTGGGGCAGTCTGAGTCGACAGACTCACTTAGACTGTATAGTCCATTGTGATATCACGGAAACTAGAGATATGGATGTCCCTAGTTTCCCCGTAGAACCATCCTGAGCGCCTCAAGAAGCTGTTAAGTTGGTTAATATCTATGTCGTCTAGATCTCCCAGGTCCCTGAAGAAATAAGAGCCCAGTGTTGATGCCAGCCTGTTCGCCAGGGAGGAATTATTGCGGAAAAGGTGTTCTATGGACTCTTCCTCCTCTTCGTCCCCACAGCTTATGCAGGAGTCATTAGTCGCAACCTTCAGTCTCATTGCATGTACTCCAATCAGAGAGTGTCCCATCATGATGGATATAAATAATGAGACGTCGGGTCTTGATAGCAACAGCAGTTTGTGTGAACGTTTCAGATCTAGACGAGGCCACATGTCTGGATTGATTACAGCCTCAGACAGACTCCCACCTACCATTTGCAACTAAAACTTCTCTACCTCGCAGTAGGAGCTTGCAAGTGCCTGGAGGCATTCCCAAGGACTCCAACTCGGCTGTGTCTCTAAGGTTGTTCCCAGTTCTGTCAGCTCGTCTGCTCTGCAGTTTTCTGGTATGTCTCTGTGGCCCGGAATCCACACAAGGTAAATGTTGCTGAGCCATCTCGTTAAGAAATCTGCGGCATTTCAGGGGTGAATCCAAGAATTTAATGGTTTTTGCCATTTAATTTTTAAAGATAATTTTATGAGAATGTTGTCCGCGGCTCCGTTTCAAAATGTCCATTTGGAAGGTGCCATTTTTCGTCACTTTTTCCGAGTATTTCGGCCTGTATTCCACGAATAACGCGTGTTATGCTATCCTGTAAGGCTTCAATAGTGTTCGGCTTGTCCACATAGACTAGCGACTTGATATAACCCCACAAGAAATAATCAAGTGGCGTTAAATTGCAAGATCTTGGGGGCCAACTCACAGGGCCAAATCGAGAGATAAACTGCTCACCTAATTCATCCCTCAACTTATCCATTGTTTCATGAGCAGAGTGACATGTGGTTGACCACATGTCAACCAAGTTCAACTCAGCCAATTGGGGTAAAAAAATCGCGTATCATCGATCGATATCATTAGCCGTTGACGGTAACGTTTCTTCCACGGTCGTCTTTGAAGAAAAATGCACCGATGGTGCCACCAGCCCTTAAACCACATCAGACTGTCGTTTTTTCGGGATGCATCGGTAATTCATGTATTGCATGTGGCTGTTCATCACTCCAGATGCGACAGTTCTGTTTGTGTACGTATCCGTTCAGCAAGAAATGAGCCTCATATCAGAACACAATTCTTCGATAAAACAGCGGATTTTCATTGAGCTTTTGTAAGAACCATTCACCAAAAATTAGACGTTGTGGTAGGTCATTCGTCATTCCATGATGAAATGGCGTAGTATACTGTACACTTTTCATTTTGACAGATGACATTTGGACACTATTACCACCCGCGCTGCCAATCTGAAAATTTGAAATCTTAAAAAATCACCCTATACTCGGTTTCAAACTATGGTTTCAGGTTTCAAACTATGTGA
>JAHXMU010000640.1:676725-712429 GCA_019455685.1 Philornis downsi | reverse complement strand
GGAAATCCTGAAACACATTTGGTCAAAACACACTTGGTACTTTAAATACTACCTTCTGGGTGTTACACTTTTGGTGTTACTTTTGGTATCAAGTGATATATATCTTCATTCCTCGGGGTTTGATTAAAAAAATCCTTGTAAATTTCGAATGATTCAATTTAGTTTGTTCAATATTACACGCTGGTTGGAGTAACATGGCTAAAACTTGCCGCCCACACATTTCCAAGAATCAAAAATGAACTACACCAATTTCATTCCTCAGGGTTTGATAAAAAAAATCCTTGTAAATATCGAATCATTTAATTTAGTTTGATCCATATTACGCGCTGGATGCTGTTACATGTCCAAAACTTCCCGTCCTTATATTTCCAAGAGTAAAAATGGTATAGACCAATTTCCTTATAAAAGGTCCTTATCTTGCCAATGGTTTGAATCTCTGCGGATGAAATTGTACCAAGTGGCTTGTCCAAACCTTCTTTCTTTGGCTGCCAATTTTCTCTAACTTATCATACCATACGTCGATGATACCACAACATCGCAAATCTGATATGCAGAATTTCAATTGAAATTCGAGTTTTTCGTTTGGGATGAAAATGTTGCCTTATTGACGCTAATGATGTCGTTATTCGAGTGTTTTTTTTCCTCGATGTTTTATTCGGTTGTCATGGCTGAGTGAGTGAGTGTGTCGGTGTGGATGCGTGCGGGAGGGTGTATATTCGGGCTTTATTGTCGTAGTCAATGATGTTGTAATTGTCATTTCATTGTTGTTGTATTCCAGCGACGCCTTCATTGCGTGTCACATGCGTGGCGGTTACCCACTCATACCCTCTCCCCCCGCATAAAAACGACGTCATCAGTGCGTGTCAGTACTGTTGCTAACGCTTTCATACGGTTGCTCTTGTTGTTATTACAATTGTCATTTGTTGGTTACATTTGTTAGCGTGTTGCAGTTTGCTTTATTGTCATTGTTGTAGCTTAAATTGTTTCTATTATATTATTGTTGGGGAGTTTTCACAGAATGAAATTGTTGTCTTTAATACAGTTATGAATAGTTTTGTGTGTTTTCATGAAGTTTGTTTTTCATTTTTCATCAATCCTTCAGGAACTGATTGGCCTTTGACCTAATGTTTGCTATGGATTGGAATGTACTTATCGTATGTATTTTTATTACACAAACCTCTTGACTGATTGTTAATAATAATTGTCATATGGTCAAAGTTCTTTTTAGGAGGAAGGTCCAATAGAACTTTTGATCGAGCCCTAGTTGGGAAATTATAGTACAGCAAACGAAAAAAAAATGAAGCTTCATAATCGAACATGCAGTATGGCGTAGAGTTTAGCATTTTGGTTACGGCGAATCGTTCATTTTAGTTCAGTTCATTAAACGCAACAAGTTCTTTCCTCGTTTAAATCGTTCTTTTTGTTCATTTCGTACTTTTTACTTACCACATTCACTAATACTTTTTTCGTTCCTTAATTCGTATGATTTTTTTAGGTTCATTACTTAATACTGTGTCCAAAAGTTAAAACCAGTTATGAATTTAAATTTCGCTGATATTTCATACCTCAGAGATATATTTTTCTTAAGCAGATTGCACTGTGACAGACGTTTGGCAATATCAGTGATTTTTAGAATCTCTGATTTTGTTAAGCATAGACGTTGCTTACTATTTGGATCTTTTGCTGCACAAGCGTTTAGAAAGCTGCAGAAGGCTTTCGATGAAGAAACTTTGTGTGAAAGAAGTGCTCAGAAGCTTCATAAGTTGACGGCGAACAGCGGAACAGCCACATTAAAAAAAAAGCTCAAACTAAATTTAGGTTCAAAAACACATCTACATTAAGTATATCAAATCCAATAAATACTAAGAAATTGTTACTTTAAACGAGTAACTGAAACTTAAATTGACTAAATGTTACTTGATTGGAGAACGCGTGGCCACAATCAATCAATTGTGGTAATTTAACGTGGGTGTCGCTTTGAAAGCCTCACTCACGGTGTGCACTCACACATGAAACTGTTTTTTATTTGCATTAGCGCCAGTCCACGCTCCGTTGGTGAACTCAGACTAAATCCGAAAGGATTAGTCAAAGCACGTTTAAGATAAGAAACATATCCCCTTGGAAAATTTCCTCAAAGCTTGCTTCCTCTCTCAGCCAAAGCATCCTTGTAGTCACTGGTATAAAGCGAACTTTCTCCCGGTAAGGAGTGGACGAGTAGGCACAATAACAATTGTCTAATTTTACGTGGGTCTCGCTTTGACGGCCTTACTCACGGTGAACCATCACACATGGGAGTGTTTTTGAACGTGTTTGCAACAGCCAACGCCCCTTTGGGGAACTCAAACTAATCCCGGAAGGATTGGTCGAAGCACCTTTGAGATAAGAAGCATATACCCTTGGAACATTTCCTAAGGGCTTGCTTCATCTCTCAGCCATAGTACCTTTGAAGTTGCTGGTATGAAGTGAACTTCCTCCCGGTTAGGAGTCTATTAGGAGCCTATCTGGACACCTCAAATGGACGAACAACATTATTTCCCAAGTTCCCGCATTACCTTCGGGAGATCCTAAAGCAACGCAAGATCACTGAAAACACGTATTCGGACAACTACAGCCAGCACGATGCTCTCACAAGGAGTCCTACGCCACGATCAGGCAAGAGCAAATAGTTCTTGGGTCCCCTGATCTTACGTGCTATCAGAAAATAAAAACCCTCTGGTCAGAGTTTCGCAGATAAAACTGCTTCAGTTTAGCTATATCATACCCCGCATGGAACTGGTGGTCCATCGTATACACTTGCGCGAAGCACCGATATGCACCTGCAACAGGTTGCAGCTACACGCCCTTGCACTATGCAACCGCATACAGAAAATAGAAGATAGAGGAGAAGAAAAGAAAAGAGGAGAAAAGAATGGAAGGGAAGAGAAGAGGAATGCTGCTACAACACGCAGTGCATCTTTACAATAGAGCTTCTAACACCTATAGCTCTCTTCTACCCCGCCGCCTTGCAAACAACGTGCCTGCAAAGTGACGTGCTTCAGCCAGCCTGTTTTCTGAAGATAACATGTCCGTCACCTCCCAATTACCTTCAACCCTCACAATTTCTAATGTGTCCAAATTGATAATATCCTCATACAGAGGACAGTCGCATAAAACATGCTTCCAATTCTCAGCCAAGCCTCTTTTGTGCAGGAACTCCTTCAAAGAACCATGTCCTGTCAATATGAAGCCCAGACTCAAGTTAAAACGTCTCGCACAAAAACGTATGCGGCAACGAGTATGCACAAATCAAATCAAATGTGTATGTTTACATGAGTCTCGCCTGGAAGACCTTACCCATAGTGTGCCATCACACAGGTGCTGTTTTCTATTATTCTTTTCTTGGTTATATTTCTTTTCTTCTTGCGACAGCAAGCACCCCCTTGGGGTACCCAAACTAATCCCGAAAGGATTAGTCGAACTACCAGAGATTAGAAGTAGGCCCTCTCTCGGCCAAAGTACCGTTGTAGTCACTTGGTATGAAGTGAGCTACCTCCAAGTTAGGAGTTGAGGTAAACTAGGAAGACCTCGGATAGACATGAACAGTGTTTTCCAAGCTAATGCCTTCCTTCACCAACGCAACCTGAAGCAACGCAAAAGCACTGAAAACACTTGTTCGGGCAACCACAGCCAGCACGATGCTCCCACAAGGGGTCCAACACCATTGACCAGGAAGGAACAATGTTCCTTGGGCCCCTGGTCACCCGTGCTACCAGAAGAGAAGAACCCTCTGGTCTGGGTTTCGCAGACAAGCTACTCCAGTTTTGCTTTATCATACTTCGCATGGAATTGGTAATCCATTATCTACGGCATAGATTTTCAATGTCCGAGAAGAGAATATCAACACAGTAAAGCACGCCATGCTCCATTCATAGTCTATTAACCAGATCTCTCTGGCCGTACAACTATTAAAAACGGAAAAGATAAATCTTCTGATATCTCCCGACGGCTTCTCTATAACCGCACCTGTTGCCAAGCTGTGTCGTGTTTAACTATGACTCTCCCCTTTAGTTGGTTTTCGAAAAACGAGTTCCAAGATCAGTTTGATGTCATATTATAGGTGAATCCCAAGACATAATCCACCTGTTCGTAGGGCGCCTGGCACAAGGCCACACTACTTTGTTTTTGTTAGCAAGCATCATCCTTTGCCTGCTTAATTACAGGATCGGGCAGAAAGGCTTGCGTTTTAGGGGTAAGCGGTACAAAGCATCCTAGGAAACACCCGCCTATCCATAACGAGTGGACGGTGTTCTTCAATATAAGTATAACTATGTTAACATTAAGGAACAGTTCGCTGACTTCAACTATGATATTCACAAAGTTAAAAAATTTAAAAACAAACTTGTAAGGGGGGAAAAATGTTGAAACCGCATTTTACCGGGTTATCCAATTTTTTCGTTAAGTAAAACAAATATATAGCTATGATTTCGATGAACCTTTTATTTCTTTGTAATGCTTGGACCTTTCCATTTTGTACGAAATGTAAAGTCATTCAAATGATCGCCTCTGAATTGGTTGCAGCAGTATATCCTTTTGAGGTAGTTTTCGAGCAGTTATTCCCATATTTCGTTCAATATCTCTGACATAACTTGACGAACGTTGGTTTTTGAATGTTCCGCTTGGGATTATCCACGCCAACACGGTCTTTGACGTAGCTTCACAAAAAAAGTTATACGGCTTCAAATCGTATGATCTTGGTGGCTAATTGACGTCGCCACAACGTGAAATTACGCTTTCTGCAACCTTCTCATGTAATAAAACTAAAGTCGGTTGAGTTGTGTGGTTCGTGACATCGTCTTGTTGAGGCCACATATCGTCCAGTTCGTGATTTTCAGTTGTAGGCCAAAAAAAGTCGGTTATTATACGGCCACAGCGCTCTGAATTGAAATTTGGATTATCCGCCATACTTTCACTAACAGAAGCGTCGTTTTCGACAGTGTGTACATTGGGATGATGCACTGGCCTGACCACATCATTAACACTTCCTATCTGTTTAAATTTCTTTATAATCTTTCCAATTTCTCGCACTGCAGGTCGATCATGACGACCATAATCATCCCGTAATGCACGAGAAGTGTTCACGTTTGAATCACAGTGCTATCAAGTTAACAAATATATGCCTGAGGTTCTTATGCCTCAGAGATATACTATTCTCCTTTTTTGGACAAAGGACGCATGCCTTTCACAAACAAACTAAACCTGCTATATGGAAAAAATCAATATATCTTCGAGACGAGTGTACCAACATAAAAAAATAATAATCGAAAGTCGAATTTTTTGAACGCACCTGGTATAAAGTATTTTTTTATACCTTGCTTGCCCACAGTTCACTGACACTGGTTACATTTGTGTGATATTGTATCTCAAAAACTATTGATCTCCTTAAAAAAACCGCTGACAGCTTCCTAATCGTCGAAAAATTTTAGAACCTGCTTATAATTCTGGAGCGTCAAATAAGTGATCTTCAAACTAATTGGTTATGAAATGTCTATGTAACACACACACAGTCAAAGAATTCTTAAAAATAAGGGTTTCTAATAAAAATTGCTCATGTTTCTTACCTACTTTTGCCTTTTTATTACGTGCACCATAAACAACTCAATTGATTTAGTTAACTAAAAATTTTGTTGCAGTTTCTATACTATTAGAATCTATTATATTTATGGTATTAGAAACTATTTATATAGTAAACAAAAAACTTTCAATTATCTTAATTAAAGTTTTAAACAAAATTTAAATATGAATTAAACTTTTTAATTTTGTCTATGATTAAGTATATTGAATTTGAATTACTTACAAATGAATTATTTGTTTGATGGTTAATTTAGCTATCTATAAAAAAAACACCTATTTTGTTTCGCCAACTCGGTCGTCCACGGAGGTCTCTTGAATAAAGTTAGGGAGCACCTTCTCGTTGTTGTTTCCAGCCGCAACCAGGACCACATCTTCCGAGCATGCCACTAATGAAAATCGAGCAAATCTTCCGATTTATTCTCTTCTCTTAGTCAAACATTTCCCCGCAAGTGGTGTTGAAATACAGAATCTTGGATCTCTGCATCCCAATAGACCCTAAGCTCTCACTTGATTGTGATTGTCTTCGAACCTCAGTTTCCCTTACTATATTTGGAATCTGAGTTACAATGTAAAGATTTTAATAATCTGTAACAACTATATATTTGCCTAATGCGGAAGTAGTGAGATTATTCAGCAAATTCACATTTTATCTATACTAACGACATGTAAACACGTAACGCATATAACAAGTAAATAACGTATAGTTAATCAAACACAAATCTATCCTAGTTTTATTAACTTCCAATTTGCAAAGAAAATAAACTTGATATAAACTTTATTCCTAGCATCGTCCCCACTCATTTTCTATTTGTTTTCTTTGCTGTTGTTAAACTTACTCCAGCCACAAAAACTTGATAAAATCTTAACAATAGAAAAGTTTACAAAAAAAAACTTTTCTTAGGAAGACAGCTAAAACAACCTTACTCAACTCATTAGGCAAGTAATTCACTCAGAAGTTGGACATTTCCATTAATAAATAATTCAAAATATTCAAAGGACAAAAAGATACATATACATAGATAGAAAAATATGTATACAAGTAACTATATGTATATATCAATGCATGGTTCCTTGCATTCTAGTTGGTTGATAGAGGCAACATGAAATATCGCCCAAAACCCAACCAAGGAATATTACGAAAAATTACCCATAAGATTAGCGCTCAAAATTAAATGAAAATGACTCAAGAAATAAGATGAAAATTCGCTCAAAAATAAATGAAATATTGACCAAATTAAATATGAAAATCGTCCGAAATTACTGGAATATTTATCATATAAGTTGTCATCGAACAACATTTTGAAAGAAATGTGGACCCAAAAAGATTATATTTTGTGATTGTTTCAATATATCAACTTCTTCATTCTTTTGCATATCAAATTCCCTAATGCACGTCCTTTCCGAAATCATCATTGATCGGTTTCAATTCAATACAAATGCATTTTTTGTGGAATTCATTTAATAAAGTAATATAATCGGTAATATGATCTTCTTTAACAGCAAATTTCTACTTTTCACATTTGTTGCTTTGTAGAGATCGGGTTTGTTTTGTCATTTTAGCGCAGCAAATTCAATTAATTATTTTGAAAAAACTGGGTAGAGATAAAAAAATCATACAAAAGAAAAGTTCAAATAAAACTTTCGCCACTTTGCTTTTTTCCATTCAATACAAGTAAAGATTTAAATGACTGATGCGGCAATTGAATTGTTTCTCTGGCTGTATAACATGTGGCGCCGTCTCGTTGAAACCACATGCCCTTCACATTCATTTCTTCAATTCTAGACACGAAAAAACTGGTTATCATTTACCGAACACTACTGACTGTTTGCGCTTGACATGCCTCATTTTCATAAAAAAAGATCCAATGATTCCTCCAGCCCAAAATCCACACCACACAGTGACACGTCGAGGATGCATTTGCTTCTCGTGAATCACTCGAGGATTTTCCGCACCCCAAATGCGACATTTCTGCCTATTGACGAAGCCATCAAGATGGAAATGGGCAAAATCAGCATTTTCATGTTGTCTCTCCAATACCCAATTAACGAACTCCCTTCGCTGTTCATGGTCAGCTGGCTTCAGTTCCTGAGTCAATTGAACTTTGTAAGCATGAAGATACAAATCTTTCGTCAAAATTCGCTGCATAGTGGATTTGGAGACACCAATTTGCTGAGCTCGGTGTCGAATTGACGTGGATGGAGTTTGAGCGATCGATCGACGTGGTCGAAGGCGCGTTGTTGTCTTTACATCACTAACAGACCCAGTTTTGGCAAATTTATCCATTAATCTCTTTATAGTTGACTCTTTTGGAGCATTATTATGACCCCAAATTGATCGCAATTTGCGAACTGCAGCCGCAAAACTTTCACCATTTTGGTAAAACAATTTCACAATGAGAATGCGTTGTTCATTCGTGTAGCGCTTTATTTTTACTAACCTCGTTCATTCTACTAGCAAACAATAACAATTGTTCAAATGTCAAACAATGACACTTCGAATGGCGTCAAAACTAAATCTTGCGTTCTTGTTGGGACACCCTTTACTTATACTCGTACATAAAAATAACACCGAAAAATTTCATCAAATAATCGTTTACTGTAGATTTTTTTATACTGACCTGTCTAAAGTTTGGTTGGGAACATTTAAATGAAGTTTGTGTTTTAATGCAACGTGATATTGTTGATTCTTCAAATTTAGTGTTGGGTACAAATTATTCAATATAACCCCACAATTTATTATCTGAAACGAATCACAATAAAATTTCGTTGTTATGATTTTAAAAATTAAATTGTTGCGCCAAACGTTAGGATATTATTCGGATCTTTATATATTTTACTTGAAGTAAATAACTTATTAATCAAAAAACACACTTTGGTGAAAGGTTCATGTGGTCTCTGGTCATACAAATTAAATAATCGGTTTGAGCTTCCTAACAAAATTGTATCCTAAATTAATTGGACCTAACAGCGAAAAGTAATAAAAATGATGTTGACTGAATGAAGACTGCACTTTCTTTGTAAGTTTTATGAATTCGTATACCGAAATGGAATATAGGCATATATTGGTACATTGGTATACATATACATATAATGGGTGATTTTTTAATCGCAGTTTTTTTTTTTAAATCGAATAAAACACTCAAATTTGCCTCGTATATTAAAATTTTTAAAGATAATTTCATGCAAATGTTGTCTGCGGCTTCGTCTCAAAATGTCCTTTCGGAAGGTCCAATTTTTCGTCACTTTTTCGAGCATTCAGGCCTGTATTCCACAAATAGCGTGTGTTATGTTAACCTGTAAGGTTTCAATAGTGTTCGGCTTGTCCACATAGATTAACGACTTGACATGAGCCCACAAGAAATAATCAAGAGGCATTAAATCGCAAGATCTTGGGGGCCAACTCACAGGGTCAAATCGAGAGATAAGCTGCTCATCTAATTCATCCCTCAACATATCCATTGTTTCACAAACAGTGCGAAAACCCAGTCAACGAAGTCCAACTCAGCCAGTTTAGGCAAAAAAAAAAAAAATTCCTTGTGTTTGAGTAGCACATGGCCAATCACAGAGAACGGCGACGAATTGACATTTCACGATCGTCATTAACACTGGTCGCTACGGCTGCAATATTTTCTTCGGTACGCACTCTACGCATGCGAGTCGATGGTTTTATGTCCAACAAAGTAAATTTGGTGCGAAATTTGGAGATAACAGCACGAATTGTTGATTCAGCAGGTCGATTATGACGACCATAAAATGGTCGTATCAAACGGTACACATTTTTCGCAGAGCAACCTGAAAAACTTAAATCTTAAAAAATCACCCTATATATATATATATATTTGGATTAAATTTCAACTCACAAAATGTAATAAAAATTGATGCATCCTAGTTTAGACTACATTAATTTGCTAAAGAAAGGGAGTTTTTGCGTTTTTTTTTTTAGCTTGGTTTGGAGATTTCCATTATCACTGCTACATTTTCAGTCTTCCAGAAAAAGTGTGAAGAATTAATTTGGAAAATGGCAAAATTCGATATATTGGAAGTAAGCGTTTTTGACACATCCACTTATCATAAGATGATTCGATGGGCAAAATTTATTAAACCCTTCTCCTGAATAATTGAACATTTTCAGAAATTTTCTAACATTTTTACCATTTGCCCGTTGAATAACAGTACATTAGTTATCGACAGATATGGAAATGAATTTATCTTAATTTATCTACATTTGCAAGCGATAATGGGCGCTGTGGGCGTGGTTATTGACAAATTCTATGCGTTTATTTCAGTGGATAACTTGTTGGAAAAATTAGCCAAGTCGTTGCGTTATGCTTAGTCTTACCCATGCCATTGTGGCATCTATGACAGAGGATAGATAAGGTAAGGACTTACTACGTCTCCCCAGCTTTTAATCTATCTGTTTATTTTTATTTTACTCTTTCGAGAAGTACAGAAAATCAACATTTAATATATAACAAAAATTATATCAAAATTCCCCCCTCTATTTCTATTTATTTTTCTTTATTTACACTTCATTATCATAATTAGTGAATTAATATTGACACATTAAAAGTGTATGAAGAAAATACCAGTAAGGATATGACGATAAATCCTGACAAGTGACACAATTGTTCTAAACGAAAATTTTAGATATAATTCATGACGATTCACTAATCATGAAATGAAAAAAATAGAACAACAGAACCATCGAACACGAAATGTATCGATAATTTCATGTGAGGTTCAATAAAGATGATGAAATGCTTAAATAATTGGAATTACAGTAACTAAAATATTTGTATTGAATTATACACATATGGTCATAAAATTAAGTACGCCTGCTTATTTTTGCTTGTTGTTTAATTGTAGTTACTTTAACGGAAAGTAAACAGGAATTCTTTTTTATTTAAAAAACTTGAATAGGGTTATGCCTTTAAAAGGGGGCTTCCCCGTTGTTTTCATTGTGAGTTAGTTTTGTTTAGGTGTGATTTCAGTACTTGATCAAAATAATAAATACATTGCTCAATTCTTTAATATTTTTCCAGTCTGTGTTCTTTTTGGAAAGGCTAGTTATTTCACTGTTGTTTATCTCTATTCATAAGAAAATATTTTGTTAAAGGAATCAGCCATGGGTCGAAAAAGTCATTGTTCTCCGGAGGAGAGAAAAATTGTTTCAAGACTAAGAAAAAGTGGCCAAAGTCTTCGTTCTATAGTAGAAACTATGAATCGGTCGCTATTTTTTTGTAAAAAATGCTTTAAAGCCTAAGAAGCCCGTCGAAACTTGCGGTAGACCCAAAAAACGTAAAAAACAACAGATATCCGTATTTTAACACTTGCGAAGAAGGACCCGTTTGTGTCTTCAAGAGCGATTTCTGCAGAAATTGGAAATGTAATTTTATCGCGGACGGTTCGTCATAGACTACAAGAAACACATTTACGAGGACGGATAGCAAGAAGAGTTACTTTGCTTAGACAAAAAAAAATTAAAGGCTAGATTGGCGTTTCCAACAAGTCATTCTAATTGGTCCGAAGGAGATGGTGAAAAAAATGGCGAAACATTTTGTGTAGCGATGAAACAAAAATTAATGTATTTGGAAATGACTGTGCCCGGCTGTGCTTTGGAAAGAAGGCGGCCAAGCACGGGGGCGGCAATATTATGGTCTGGGGTTGTTTCTCGTGGTATGGTGTCGGTCCGATACATCGAATTACCGACAATGTGACCAGATTCCACTGCAAATATATCTTGGAAACTATGTATATGCAAAGTATGTATGTATATACAAGTATGTAGTATGTAGTATACAAGTATGTATGTATATACAAGTATGTATGTATGTGAAAGATATGCTGTGGAAAATATGCCTCTTAGATGGACATTCCAGCAGTATAATGATCGGAATCATACTTCTAAGTTGGTAAAGGATTGGTTACAAGATAACAATGTTGCCCTTCTTGACTGGCCAACGCAATTCAATCCAATCGAAAATCTTTGGGAAGAGTTGAAACAAAGAATTGGAAAGGAGGTTCTTAAAAATAAGGATCAGTCATGAAATTTTGTTCAAAAAATTTGGTATGAAATACCAGTAGAAACCTGCAGGGATCTTATTGGCAGCATGCCAAAAGGAGTCAACAAAATAATTGAAAATATAGGTAAATATACCGGCTTTTGATGAAATTTAGCCGATTTAGCAGAAAAACTTGATTTTTTGCTTATTTTAGTTAAATGTACTTATTATTTTGTCCAATGTTTTTTGATTAATTTCTTAGTTTTTGAGAAACACTGAATTTAATTTTTGTTTTTCGTTATTGTTTTAGTACTTACTTTATTTCTAATGTTATAACAGAAGAAATTAGCATTTGTTTGTTTCTTTTAATTTAAATAAATTTTCGTCTACGAGCCTTTAAAAAAACATATAGGGTGTACTTATTATTTTGGCCATATGTCTATATGAGGTGAAATATATGTGCACATATATGTGGAACACGTGATCAAATTATTTCCATTGATGTCTACATTACCCTCTGTTGTCAAGAGGTGAAAACTATACACAGCGAAAAAAATATGTTGTAAAATGTATATTTTGAATAAAATACTGAGGTGTCCTAATATGTTAACGTAAATCTAATGTGTTATAAAAGCTTACTGAAAAATGGACATCTTTAAACATAATTAAGCTTTTCTGGCTTTTTTAATACATTTTTGGACTATTTTTTGTTTTTTTCTGATAACTATGTTGTTGCCACTTATTTTGCAGATTACTTAATTTAAGATTACTTAATTTAAAATAAAACAATATGAAAACGATACGTTTTTGGGGCGTTGAAAGATGGAATGGCTTTACGAGGAGCCATCTAGATTTATATTTCAATACCTTATACGGTCTATTGTCATATGGAACGAGAGCCTAGCCGACCAACAAACGACGACGTAGGTGACTAACAAAGAAGACACAAAAAAGTTGGGAAAAATTTTCTTTATTTTTCAACATAATCTCCAATTAGCTCGACACATGATTTCCAGCGATATTTAATGGCTTATATTCGCTGCTTATAGTAAGAATAGTTAAACTCCTTAAGATAGCCATCAACCGCAGACGCCACCTCTTCATTGCTGCCAAATCGCTTACCACCAAGCCTTTTTTTTCATGTTTGGAAATAGAAAATAGTCCGGGGGAGTTAAATCTGACAAACAAAGTGCGTGATGAAGCAATTCGAACTTTAATTCATTAATTTTAGCTATAGAAGTAGTGGATATATAAACTAGAGCATTGTCTTGATAAAACACCATTTCCTTTTTTGCAAATAAATATTATGGTCAAAAAATTTTATTGCTTTTATGGGAATATTTTTCAAAGGCAAGTTTGAGACGCCATCGAGTCCTGGAGCTTTTGAAGATCTCAATTTGCTCAGTATGATAAACAATTCGGATGTGGTGATAAATACAGTCCCGTCTATTGATGCCTACTCAGCACATTGCTATCATTTGGATAAGTGTAGCTCAGCGTTAGCGTTAGAGCATGGGCGAATGAGTTTGCTAGTGCTTCAACTTTTTCTTCGTCTGTATAATCAGCTTATTTTGACCATCCACTAAAATGGGAATTTTTCTGTTACTCTTACATCACAAAGAACGGCTTATCGTTCAAAATCGTTTGTCTCCAGGTTTGAGATGTTCTGGGAGCGCCGACCATTTCTTATTTCGGTCAGCATTTATTTTTTTATCAATAAAATTGCTCATAAATTTTGAACACTGACCATAGAAATTATTTTGCTAGAAGTAAAAGGTGCGCTGCTAGTTCTTTTTATATTTCTTACGGAGTCTAATAAATCAAATAGCATTGCAAGGTAGGTTTTTCTATTTTTTCGATATTTTACCTATTTTATTATTGGCTTTCTGTTTGAAAAAAGTTTTATTTTAAAAGTACGATTACGGTTTTGTTTTTGGCCCAAAAACTCACTCATAAGCAGCGATGTGTGAGCTGGTGCGTTACCATGGTTTAAAATCCATTATTGGTTTTTCCACAATTCTGTGCGTTTCTGACGAATTGCTTCGCGCAAACGGCGCACAGTGGGATTGCTTCATACATTTTTGTGCAATAAATATAAGGAGTTGTCGTAGAGTCTTGAAATTCGGCATAGAGCGTTTTATGACGTAGAGTAGCAAATAATCAAGTTTCATCCAAATCGACCACGCCCATTGGCCACCGCCCATACAACTAAAAATGAAATTTTCGTATAAATTTTTTTCTGTTAGGTAGAAATTCTTGTAACTTGGCATGGATCATCTGTACTACGAAAACAAAATTTTTGGAAAGTTCCATCTAAATCGGCCACGCCCACCGCCCACCATAAACTCGATGCGAGCGTGCAACGAGGAAAGCCCCAATTTGAGGGCATCGGTATCAATTGGTCGTACTGCAACTACGTCTAAGTTGTTCATTTGTGTTGGTTTTGCTTTACAAATGTAGCAAACGGCTGCTGACGAGGTTTTCGTAAGTAAAAGTATGCACCATATACGTGTTTTGTCTTTATTTCTTTGCTTAATTTGTAGCGTAATTTCTTGTGACTTTTTTCATAAAATTTATAACTTTGTTCAGCAGTATAAAATATTATAAGGATTTGTTTCTATAAATCGCAATAATATACTCCCTTCCTTCATTTTATTGCAGTCAGAGCATGGAGGTCGTCGGAGTTAACCTTTTTTTCATCCAAGGAAAACTTAGAACACTGAAATTTCTAGGGCTTTTTTTTAAATTTAAATAGTTTCGAAAATATTTATGCTATCCAGTTGTCTTGTTTTTTTTAAAGAATCACAAAATACCATATTTTTAGAACATCATGACATAACATAGTTAAACGAACAACAAATATGCATATACAGGCCCTCAAGTTGCATTAAAATCTTAGTCGTTTTGCGCTTTACTTCTCCCAAGCATTTTTAAGTAATTATTTTGCGATAAAAAATTATTTTTTTCAAAAAAGCAATGATGAATTTCTCTTAACTAAACAATTCCATACAAAATTGCATCATAACATTTTTAATATTTTACAGTCGAAAAATAGAATTTTTGCACTTAGAATCTCTGTGCGGCGCATAACTTCAAGGTAGTATTCCTTATTGACCGTACGACTTTGTGGCAAGAATTCATGATGCGCCACGCCTTTGCAATCGATGAAAACAGTGAGCAAAACTTTCACATTTGGCCAAACTTGACGTGCTTTTTTCGGTCTTGGCTCTTCTGGACGCTTCCATTGGGGTGATTGGGCTTTGGTTTCAATGTCATAGCCATGCGAGTACACCCATGATTCGTCACCAGTTATGACCTTTTTGAGGAAATCTGGATCGTCGTTGACGACGTTCAACAGCTTCTGAGCGATGTTCATGCGACGTTGTTTTTGTTCAAAATTTAGCAATTTTGGATCAATATGCCAACATCATCAGCAACCTCTCTAATAGTGATTCGACGATTATCCAAAATCATTTTCTTCACTGCTTCAATGTTTTCATCGGTTGTTGACGAGCTCGGACGACCAGGACGAGTGTCGTCATTGACATCTTCTCGGCCTTCCTTAAACCGGTTATAAAACAACTGAACTTGTGTTCTGCTCATAGTAGACTCGCCAAACGCCACAGTCAACATTTCAAATGTCCTTGCACACTCGATTAATTTCATTTATAATTTAATTAATTCATTTATACACAAACTTTTTCATTTTATACACAAACTTTTTTATCTGTCAAAATCAAACTGACAATCCAAATGGCTGATATTGTCAACATATATACCTATAACAGAAATATGTGCCAACATAACAGAAAAAAATGCGAAAATCGAGCATACGTCACTCACGAAGTTTGAAAATGACGGTTATTTTTTGATCACACCTCGTATTCGAGTACAGTTTACTATGTCCAGCATTTTCCAACATTTCTCTCTGTACCCTTTTTAGTAAAAAGAGAACACAAAAATGTAGTGTAGTATATAATTAGTATGATGCAAGCTAAATCAAAATCGAAAATAAACTTTAGATTGTACAAAAAAGTTATCTGTGCACGGATCTAATACATATTAAATACATATTAAATGCATGCATCTTTTAGACCATCTAAGTTACAAATCAACCATTTAAGTAATATTGAATTCCAAAAATTTTGTGTTGACGTCACCTATTACCAAACCATTGGTCAACTTACGAAAAAAAGTATCGCAATATTTGGGAGATGTAAGAATGGTTACAACAATGCTGGTATTTTAACATTTTTCGATATGGAATGTCCTCCATCCTAGAGATATGCAGCATATGATCAATGTGAATTTCACATTTATTTCATTTTCGTATGTAAGTAAATGCTTCAATTAACAATGCTAAAATATATTTCCAAAATTATGCAATTCTCCCCAGGCCACCAAAATATTTTTACCACGAATGAAAGAGCTTAATCATGGCTATACAATCAATATATCATACTTGTCCTCTTTGTTTCTCAATAAGAACTATAATATTTATGCTGCCACTAAAGTTGCTGTGCGTCATTTGACCTCCTCATTGCGGATTGAGCTGAGATGCAAATTAATTTTCACATTTCGGCCACTACGATGATAACAACATTCTTGACCACCAATAAGCAGGTAAAAGATCTGTGGACTGCAATGGGTGGTGATCGATTATTGCCGTCCACCGGCAGTGCAACGAGGCAGGTGGCAGTGCCACGAGCGTCTTTGAGGGTTTAGGTACAAAATGACTGAGTATGTACAGATAGCTTTTAAGCAGAACTCCTACCAACACGATTTCGTTAAGGCAAACAATCGCGTCTACGATATATGCGATTGTGTTGTAACAACGCAATCATTTTGTCTTGGGAACACCTTTTAACGTATTCATCAATTTGCAAAATATCAAAATAGGTGACTGATATATCAGAGTTCTTTTCAGTAAAGCTACTATGGAAAGCTCATATAGAATTTTGTATTTTCTCTCAATATTATAATACTATTTTATTATATTTCTTGTTTTCAGATTTCTTCATATTCATTTCAAATTCTTATGCAGTAAAATTTCACATCAACCGGGTAAGTAAGACCTTTTGAGAAGATCGTATAGCTAAATTTTGGATATGAAAGAAATAAATATTGTACATATGTGATGATAGAATGATGGAGATGATTAATATGATGGCAAGGGGAGCAGAGGGGAATCCTCTAAGCAATTTAATACCACTCCCGTTCTAGTTGTGGAATTAAAATGTTGGGCTGTATTGCAATTTATCCAATAGCTGTGATTGTCAGGAGGACTAATTCCACAGTTAATTTCTACTAGAGAACTGAAAATTGGAACTTGTAATTTGGATCATATCATATTGCAGTCATGTGAAATTATATGCAATCAAATTAATCGTGAATAAATTACAAGTAGGGATAAAAAAAATATGAGAATTAGAATTATTGCCAATTCAAAGTAGGTTTATTTAGGCAACGAGTTGTTCTCACCAGTTGGGATCTCATTTATAAATGATTTTTTCTCATTACAGAACTTTCGACAACAGTTAATTGCATGTTACAATTCAGAATTTAGTTAAATTTAGTACACATATTCTCACTTAATGGAATTAAGTAACCACTTCATGGGCAAAAATTTGAGTTCATTCACAATGATATCGATACCAAAGTACGTTTTAATATACAAAAAAGAAAGTACAAAGTACATTTTAATGTACGAAAGAGAAAGGATAATTTTAATATAAATTAAATGGTAAATTCAAATATATGTAATCTTAAAATTATGGCTAAAGTATTGAAGTTTAGACATCCGGCGTGCCGGAATGGTGGCAGATACCAATGACAGTGATCTGATGGCCTCAGAGAGCTGATGCTGATCTGGCAGTACTGAATCAGGTAGTTGGTGTTCAGTTTGTTGCTGATTTTGATGGTGAATCGATTTCAATTTTTGTGACAAATTGTTTGAGATAGGATACGGTATAGCAATCATGGGTGCCATTTTAGAAAGTAGCCAGGTGTTAAGGCAGCTGAGTTGGCGGGATCTTCCGACATCGCGGAGATTGGACGAGAATTTAAGATACCTTCTATTCGCTCGAGAACTGTTGCAAACTGTTCAAATGTAGATTTGTGTGAACCGGCAATTCGCTTGAAATTATGCTTAAAACTCTTTACTGTGGCTGCCCTAAGGCAGCCCATATGAGGCGGAATGAATCTCCATTCGAAACCATGAATGGAATATTTTTGAGATATGTCGTTGGCAGTTGTTTTATGAAAAGTACTAAACTCTTTTAAAAGGGATCTGCTAGCGCCAGTGAAATTTCGACCATTGTCCCAAAATTTACACATCTAGAATATTTTGACATTTTGGAAAATAATTTCATGATTATTAACTTAGCGTTTAATAATAAAAAAAATCTATAATGATGAAAGTTCTCATACGATATGTATAAAAAACATTTCTGAGGCAATATAGCAATTCAATGTCTTTTGGCCTAATGATCCAGGCAACGTTTGCAAAGAGCTAGCGAATGAGAAAAATATTGTATTCATTAATGTCTGAAATTTGATAGTTCGAAATGTTATTTTTGCATAACATTGAAGTCTTTATTTAGAATTTTTAGAATGATAATATTTAGATCAAACACGCACACTTTTGTTTGATAATTCTTGCCATTTTGAAGCTAATTCCACTGTGCCTCGCTCATGGAAGCCCTATTCGAAATTGGCAAACACAGCCAATTTCATAAGCTTCTCTTAAGCAACTTTTTCACCAACAAAATCATTCTCGTTAGACAGAAATATGTAATAATCACATGGCGCAAGGCCCAGACATAAGGTGGATGTATAAGAATCTTCACGCCAAGTTCCTGAAGCTCCTGGCGGTTCGCTAAAGATGTGTGCCGCTCTGTGCAGTCATTAGGGACCCCCTTAATTCCAATATTGGCCGAAGCTGGTTTCTTTTGGGCGATTACTTCGTTCAGATGATCCAATTGTCTGCACTATAATTCCGAATTAAGAGTTTGTCAGTAGGAGAGCAGCTCATAGTAGATGCCAATCACAGCAAACGCATGTCAGAAACTTCCCAACCGTCAATTTTGGCTTGTCAGCCATTTGCCATGGCACGCCTTGGTTTGATCACTGCCGTTTTCACTTGAAGTTGCCCTCAGTGACCCATTTTTCATCACCAGTCATCATCCGCTTCAGAAATGGATCGATTTTGTTACGATTCAGCAGCGATTCGTAAGTGGAAATTTGGTCCATGAGATTTTTTTCTTACACCTTATAAAATGATCGGTGTTAAAATTTTTTTTGGCATTAATGTGGTGTTATTAGGACTTATATGGAGCACTTTCGTATATTTTAATTTTTTTTTTTTTTTGCTGTGTACGACCATGTAAATATCAAGACCACAAATTGGTAAATTGATGTCCAATTAGATTATCTGAGACATGTGAAATATTTATAAGGTGATTCTATTATTTACCACAAAAATAAGAAAGAACAATTTTGTTTTCAACACAATCGGAAAAGGTTTTGAGTATGTGAATATCTAAGCGTAGAAATATGGACAAGAAAATATGGACAATTGTTAGGATTGATTGCTTTTCATATGTTGAAGAAATGATCACCGGTTGCACAATGAAATAATCTAACCCTCAACTTTCTTTCGCACCCCTCCGCCCAATTACTGCCTTATGAATGGAGAACACATTTCAGTGACTGACAGACACTCACACCATTGAATGATAATACTTAATTGCCATCTACATCCACTTTCTTTCTTAGGCATAACGAAACATTTGTCATGTAATCCTAATATGGGATTCCTATAAAGAAATGTTTCCAACCGTAGAACTTCTTTTGAAAATGAAACGAACAAAGTCATAGATTATGTATGAATATGAAAGGTCCTTCAACAAACGGGGACATAGCCAAATAAATATGTATATGTAGTCGCCTAGCGTATATACATAAGAGCACAAATGTGTGTATATATGAGTACATGTGGTAACGCCCCATTTTCGTAGTTCGTTTATTTTAGTAAGGAAATATTTTGCGTGCTTACATTATGGCCAGCACCCCAATAACAACAAGAGCAATAGCAGCAACATCTAAATGACATGCGACATTGCTTGAAACCAATGCATACACGCATATATTTCTATGTATATATATATATATGTATACCTATATATACATATATGTACAAAGAACTATGTGTAAACAAACTACACATATTTGTACTCGTATACCTATGAACCCTGTTTACAAATATGGCCATAAAAGTTGGTGGGCACTTTAAGGGTGGCTGGTAATGTTTGGTCAAGAAAGCTCTGAAGTATATTAATGAACTTGTTGTCACGAGGCAAGATCTTCAATTATTTAAATTTATGCAATTGAATAATTAGAAATGGACAAAGTGAAAATGTGGAGATTTGTTTAGTTTTAGATGCATTGCAATTCAGAATTTAACAGGCAATGAGGAAAAATTCAAAAAACTAATGAAATTTAATATCGGCCTAACAATAATACTCGTATAGATGGTGCCAGTGGTTTGAAAAAAAAAAAAAAAAATATTTTCGTGAAAAGTGGCGACCTTATAAAATATATGTTTTAAGTTTCAAGGCACCGCGTTGTTTAGTATTTTTATTTGTATTTGTTAAAAGTAAACGACCTCAGCGAATTTGTAAGTATGGAAAATACTGGTCACCGTTATGTAATTCAGTATTTCCAATTGAAAGGTCTCAGTCTAACCAATATTAAATCCGACCTAGATTCTACTCTAGGAGAGTCTGCTTCTACGTTTACGACTGTAAAATATTGGGTAACAGAATTTAAATGAGGCCGTACGAGCTGCTAAGACAAACACGATTGTGATCAACCAATTGAAGTATTCACGCCAGACACGGTTAAGAAAATCCATAAAATGGTACTGGATAATCGTCGGCTGAAGGTGCGTGATAGAATTTTAAAATGCGCAATACATCACATATTGGCGGAGAATTTGGAGATGAGAAAGCTGTGTGCAAGATGGGTGCCGCGTTCCCTTTCAATACAGCAAATACAGCGTCGTGAAGATGTTTAAGTAAAGTGTTTGGCCATTTTTCACCGCAATAGAGCAGAATTTTTACATCGATTTTTAAACATACGAGTAGATGAGACATGGGTCCACCATTTCATACGTGAGACAAAGAAACAGTCAAAGCAGTGGACTGGAATGAAAGAATTGTGTCCAAAGAAGGTGAAGACGGTTCCATCTGCAAGCAGGGTTATGGCGTCTGTTTTTGGGGATGCGCATGAGAATATTTTTATGGATTATCTTCAGAAAGGAAAAACCACCAACGGCGAATATTATGCTAATTTATTGTAGCGTTTAGGTGATAAGATTATGGAAAAAGGCCGCATTTGGCGAAAAAGAAAGTATTGTTTCATCAACTCAATGCTACAGTTTACAGATCTACAATTGCGATGGTCAAAATTAATTAAATTCTCTAGATTTAGCTCCCTCGGTTGAAAACTACCCCAAAGAGAAAGCTGCAACCAATCCAGAGGCCGTCATTTAGATGACATTGCATTTCGTTCATAATGACTAAGTCCAAGCATAATAAAGAAATATAAGTTTAATCGAAATCATAGCATTATGTATGTTTTGCTTAACTTTACTTTTCAAACAGAAAAATATATATGAAATATATATAAAAGGTGTCCCAACAAGAACGCAAATTAAATGATTGATGCAGCAATTGAATTGTTTCTCTGGCTATATGGCATGTGGCGCCGTCTTGTTGAACCCACATGCCCTCCACTTTCATCTTCTCAATTCTAGGTACGCAAAAACTGGTTATCATTTCACGATACCGAACACCATTGACTGTTTGCGCTTGACATGCCTTCTTTTCATAAAAAAAAGGTCCAATGATTCCTCCAGCCTAAAATCCACACCACACAGTGACACGTTGAGGATGCATTTGCTTCTCGTGAATCACTCGAGGATTTTCCTCATCCCAATTCGACACAATTCTGCCTATTGACGAAGCTATCAAGATGGAAATGGCCCTCGTCACTGAAGATGATTTTATCGGCAAAATCAGCATTTTTATGTTGTCTCTCCAATACCCAATGAACGAACTCCCTTCGCTGTCCATGGTCAGCTGGCTTCAGTTCCTGAGTCAATTGAACTTTGTATGCATAAAGATCCAAATCTTTCGTCAAAATTTGCTGCATAGTGGATTTGGAGACACCAATTTGCTGAGCTCGGTGTCGAATTGAGGTGGATGGAGTTTAAGCGACATCATCGTGTACAGCTGCGACATTTTCGGTCGAGCGACCAGGTCGAAGGCGCGTTGTTGTCTTTAATCTATTTACAGTTGAATCTTTCGGGGCATTATTGTGATTGTGATTGTGATTGATCGCAATTTGCGAACTGTAGAAGCAAAACTTTCACCATTTTGGTAAAACAATTTCACAATGAGAATGCGTTGTTCATTCGTGTAGCGCAAACAATAACAATTGTTCAAATGTCAAACAATGACACTTCGAATGGCGCCAAATTTAATTCTTGCGTTCTTGTTGGGACACCCTTTATATGTAAAATCTCACACTTTGTTAATAATAAAATGTAATATATTTTTACTTTGTATCGATAATAGTGTAAATAAAATAAAAATAAAGAAATAATCAGAATTTGATTGTAATTAGTTGGGTTACAAGTGAATTGATTGGTTTAAGGACGACTACTGTGGTAAAAATTGGCCACTGTAGTTTGGTGTTATCGCCTTTAACGTCGTAGTTATAGACGTCGTCGTAGAAAACGATTTTATAAGGTAGCTGTAAATCGATTTGTTCTACACTATCACTGATGAAAATGGACAACATTGGCCTCTAACTTCAAATGGCCTCGATGCTAGTTGGTATTGCCTTTTCTAAATGTCGCAATTACAATTGAAGTTTGAGAATATTTAGCATTTATTAAATAGCTGGATCCAGAACGATCTCTTTTGTAAATAGACCAAATTGATCTACGTTTTTATTAGCTCCCATACAAATGAACCATCCAAATTGGGTTTTATCGCTTCATCAAATTAATATTTTATCCTAAAATTTTGTCCAGTTGTATTTCCAAACTCTGCATTAATTTCAATATACAAATTTAAAAATTGTGTATTATTTCATAGTTACTCAATTTTTGTACAAATTCCTGGCATATTAAAAAACCGATGTGCATTTCAAAAATGTATACTTTAACTTTAAGTATTTCGGATTTTGTCGCAACGTTTTCCAGTTTAAATTGTTTTTACGCTTCTTTGAAGAGAAAGAGGAGGTAATTAAAAATATGGTTTCTTTCACAATAAGAAAAAAAAGTTGTCATAATGATATTGATATGCTTAAAAACGTAGTTGAAACGATTTGAATCAATAGATAATGAAATACAAATTATGATGACTACCTAAATGTGAACATATATGCTGACAGAAATGTACCGGAAATTGGTCCTTTTAAAAGCCCATATAAATGGATTATCAAAATTCTTTCTGTCGTCAAGTTGGTGCAACTATCCCCTATATGGGAGTGAAGTTTGAGCACGATTTGTAGTTTGGGTTGTTCGGACTATTAGGTTTTCCTAGTTCAACTAAAGTGGATTTTGTGATTATATTAATCGTGTATTTGTGATATTAATTTTCGAACAAAACGCTTCCTTCAAATTTTGTATTACAAATGGAATTTTATGTGTTGAGTCACTGAAAATAATACAGAAGGCTTATTTATGGTAAATCGATTTTTATCAAAAATTCGCGCATATTCGTGCAGTTCATTCGAAAGTGATCGAGATATGGTGGAAGATTTGCCTTGCTATGCACAGTCAGCCCCACCTTTAACTTTAGTCAATATCGAACAAATGAAGGAAATGGTGACTGAAAATCGTCAGTTAACTTTGGTAAGTTCCCTGTGTCCCACGCACCAATTCGTGGCATTTTACACGGTTGTTTGAAAATAACAGACGAACGGCAATTTTCTCCAAAAATTAGGTTAGGTTAAGTTAGGTCAGTGTGGCAGTTTGAATAGATAGACTCACTTAGACTGCATAGTCCATTGTAATACCACGGAAACTAGAGATATGGATGTCCCTAGTTTCTCTCGTTGAACAATCCTAAGAACCCATTGTTGATCCCCGCTTGTCCGCCAGGGCGGGGCAATTGCAGAAAAGTTGGTCTATGGACACTTTCTCCTCTTCATCCCCACAGCTCCTGTAAAAGTCATTAGTCGCAATCTTCAGTCTCACTGCAAGCCTTTCAATGAGACAGTGTCCCGTCATGACGGGACGCTTCAGATCTAGGCGAGGTCACATCTGTCTGGATTGATTATAGCCTCGGACAACCGCCCACCTACCATTTGCTGCTAAGTATGCCCCATCTCGTGGTAGGAGCTTACAAGTATCTAGAGGCATGCCCACGGACTTCAACTCGGCTGAAGTCTGTAAGGTTGTTCCCAGTTTTGCCAGCTCGTCTGCTCTGCAATTCCCTGGTATATCCTTGTGGCCCGGTACCCACATAAGGTGAATGTTGAAATGCTGAGCCGTCTTGTTAAGAGATCTGTGGCATTTCAGGAATGATGTGGAGTTCAAGAAGACAGAATCCAGGAATTTAATGGCAGCTTGACAGTCAGAAAATATGTTAATCCCTATCGTGGTGAAGACGTTAATCTCAACCATTCTGCCACTTCCTTAATATCCAATATTTCGGCCTGATAAACACTATAGTGATCAGGTAGTCTTCTTGCTATACTTAGCTCTAGGTCTTTGGAGTAGACCCCGATTATTTATTTAATTTTGAGCCGTCGGTATAAAAGTCGACATACAGGCACGTATCAGGAATTCTACATTTCCAGGTATCTGTATCTGGTATACCTGCTGTATGGCACTTCTTCGAACAGTGGCTCAGCCAAAAAGTAATCTATGGTGCCTGTTATGATATCAGTCACAATGTTCAGGATTACACTGTGACCGTAACGACTGTTTGATCACAGTGATAGCTCTCTTAGTCTTACTGCCGTAGTTGCGCCAGTCTGCAAACTGATTATGTCCAGGGGTAGTAAATGCAAAATTACATTTAGTGTATCGGATGGTTTATAGTGTGAAGCACACCAGAGATGGACAGACTACCCATCCTTTGGACCTTGTCCAGTATCTTACAGTATGCGAACTTTTTAAGAACCTTCCACCAGACGATAACTTCATGCAACATCATCGGTCTTATTACTGCAGTATGCAGCCAGTGAACAGTGTGAGGCTTCTATCCCTATTGTTTCCCTGTTGCCCTCTTGCACGCATAGTGCGCCACTGTGATCTTCCTATTCAGAATGTTAAGTTTGAAATTCAGCTCCTTGTCCAACATTACTCCAAGGTATTTTGCATAGTCCGCCAAAGGAATTTCAGAACCTTCCAGATATATAGGATTCACATGTGGAATTTTGTACTTCCCGGTGAACAGAACCACTTCAAAAGTTTAATCGCGTAAAAATCGCTGATGACATGGTAGATGGTCAATTCCGATAGCACATTCATAAAACTCGTTATATCTGATGGTGTTGACACGCAAACTAATCAAAAGGCTTCAGGATGGCGTCTTCCAGCATAGTGGAAAACGAAAACAATAAGTCAAAATTCATCAAAAGTTAAGGAAATGTTTACTGCTTCTTTTGGCTTTCGCAGTGTTGAGCACTTCGAATTCTTGCTAGAAGATCGGATGATAAATAAAAAATATTACTGAGGCATTATGCGACATTTGAGAGAGCAAATTAGTTGGAAATCCAGATTTGTGGAAAGAAGACTCAAGAAGTCTGCATAATCATAACGCGCTCATCCCACAAGACGGTCATTGGCAAAAACTCTACAAATATCATCAAAAAACACACCCTTTTCACTTGATATGGCTACAAAACCCAATCTTCCATTTTCAGGCAGCCGTTTTCAGTGGATAGAAAGCATTAAAGAGAATTTGCGGCCTGAACTGAAATTTTTGTGTTTTGAAAAATGTTTTAATGATTGTTTAGTCATTGGGTTACGTGCATTATTTCGGTAGGGAGTTATTTTGTAGGCGATACAACAAATTTGAATGAATAATAAAAATATTTTGTGTTTTATTAACGATTTTCCGTTATTATTTGATAGTATGTACTTTTTTCACTTTTGAAAGTTAATTTAAACTTGACTATATTCGTGTCCTTTTGTTTTGTTTTTGCTGTAACTGGCACTCGAAGTAATATCTTAATTTTTCATAATCATAAAATTAATTTTGTTGACAAATTGACAAGGGTAGTCACAATTTATTTTTTCCAGTAATTACCCCGGGAATTTGGCTATTTTCCCGATTTCCCTGGAGATGAAAAATTGCATTGCATACTCTAATCTGTATGAATTTAGCGATACAACTCTCTATACTCGTACAAAGTAATCCTGGGACACCATTTTCATTGCCTGTCCCAACAACAGTAACGAACACTCACACGAATGTATTTTGTTGTGTTGCACTGTTATCCTTCACAACTTTGTTGTACTTTGGTATCACATGATGGATGCCATTATGGCAATATCCATTTCCATAATATTAAACACGTATCGGTGTACGAGTGCGCGTATATCGTATACACAATTATATACATTTGTAGCGGGTAGGAAGGGTTTCGTACATAATAATAAAATCTTATGTCTGACAGCACCCAAAAACTTTTGTATTCGCAAAATTCTTCAACGCCAGAATTAAAATTGAAAACTACGTGAGTTTGTTAGTGGTTGAGGTGAGAGTGTGAGCTGAATATATGGTATGTTCCCAAATATATATACAGTATATAGTTTTTTGCATGACTAAAAATCATAAAAAGTGGATACAACATCAACTTTGGATCAAAAAAAAAAAAAACCAAAACCAGAAACGGTAAGAGCACTCAAGTAATGGCGGCGTTCCAGCTAAAACATGCGCAAAATTTCAACACTGCTGATTTAGCTGATTGCCTTTTGTTCCATTTGGTGGTATTGGATTCCTGATGGCTCCCCATTGATAGTACCTGGTAGAGCCATTGCCAGCTATGGCCTTACTTTAGGGGGTTGGAACAATCCTCTAGAGGTTCTTAAGGTGCTTTAGCTGTTGCCTCAGTTTCAGATTTCATTCAACTGATAAGAAAGACCCGCCATCATTCACTGTTGCCTGTCTGGCTGGACTGCCTGCTGAGCAGTTTTTTTTTTGCTTCGTTGTTTTTGAATGTGGATATTTTGTTATGTAAACTTTTTTGTATGAAAATATCATTAATGGATTATGTGTAGTTGCGCACAAACATACTGATTATATGTTTATAACAATTGTGGTTAAATGTCTCGAAACTGAAGATTATGTAAGACGCATTTGGACATATCTTGCCGTATATACGGAGATGATTTTAAAAAGTTGGAAAAAAGTACTATTTTAAGTGGAAAAATGTTGCTATTGTTCTTTGTTATTTGTCTCAATATGTTATGTTTTAAATTGAAATATTAACAAATTTTAGATGCTTTAATATAGCACCATTATTTAAGCATCTAAAATGTTATTTATATTGTATTTACGTAACCGATTTATCAATTGTACTCGATCTATGACTTCGGATTTCAAACCTCCTAAAGAAGTGGACATTGCTTATTATGTAGACAACGCGGCCTTTAAAGAAAATGGAAAAATAGTCCTGTGGCTTGCAACAAATACCTAAAAGAAATAGAAAATTAAAATCAACGTTCACAAAACCAAAAGCATAATTTTACCTTTCAACAAATCTCCGAGAAGACTCCAGACGAGATCAATATACCTTGAAGGCAACACCATGAAACTCAAAATAATATCAAATATCTTGGGGAAATGTTAGATAAAAAAAACTCTCCTTTCAGAAACATATTCAACTATCTTGCGAGAAGGCACTGCGTTCATTTAGACCATTATGTTAGGCAGACGATCGAGTGTAAGACTTAAAATTAAGAATCTTATTTACAAGGTCTGTCTTTCACCTATACGTATGACACAATGCGGTAAACAAAAGTTTACGAAAAATGCAAATCGTTCAAAACAAACCCTTAAAAATGATTTTCAATAAATATTGGAAATACCGGACTTCTACGATACATGAGAAAACGGGATTCGAACTTTCTAACGACTAAGAATTAGCGATAAGAATCTCTATTCTTCTTTTTCCGTAATAAGAGAATGTAACAATGTCTAAATGACTGAATAAGGGGAATTTATCAAACTGAAAATTTGTGTCTATAAGTCATTTTCGAAGATAAACACTCTATGAACAATAATTTTCTCTCAATGTTTGGCTTTGATATTTATTTTTGTTTTGCGAATGAATATTTTAACCCTTTTACCTTCCAAATTGATTGTAATTCATTTCCATATAATATCAAGATTTAGTAATTACGATATCTTGGTATAAAACCCAAACACTGTACAGTATTAGTATTTTTTAGATTTGATTCATTGTTGGATCACTAAATAAAAAATATACAAAAACAAAAAAATAAAATTAAATAGATTTATCAATTACGAGGAGTGTTTTCAAAAAGTTCATCACCGAACTCACCAAACCATATTAGCCATATACAACCACCTGACAAACCAAACTTGTGGAATCCTTGAATCCGTAATTGGCAAATCCACTGGCACAGAGGAAATATCGAAATATGAACATAAACATGAGCGTTTTCAATAAGGTTGGTGCCTGATGTTATTAAATATTATATAGATTATATTATATATATACGTATAAATTATATTACATAAATTTGAAATTATATGTATCATTGTATGTACGAAGTTTAGCCGGTAAAACCAAGCTTGGTAGTCCCACTTGCGTAAGGTCTGTGTAACCACGTCAACCTATTTAGCCCATTTTCAAAAAAGTTCCCCCGTAACTGATCTAAATTGCATTCCTCTCTGCTTATAGAAGGTGACAAAAAAAAACTTAAAATTAAAAACTAAATATGAATATGAGCTATATCAAAACATTGTGAGGTGCGGGTATAGGCCAAATTCCTCTTGGAATTGTCCTTGTTTCAACCAAAATATAAATATTTAAAACCTATAGTTTATGAAAGTGATGAAACAATCCTTAACGGTCTATTTATTAGGTGCACCAACCAAGTTCCCGCTGTTTGCCAATAGATGGCGCCAACTGTATATGCTAGTCGATTCAGCCATAACCTAAACGTCATGAGCCAAGCTTAGGCATATTGTACACATACTGCCTCGACACTATAGTCATATCTTTTGATCATCGTCATATTTTTTTGGTTGTGGAAATATGTATAATTTTGTGCCAAATAATCGTCATAAGCGGGAAGTATTGATTTTCCTCTTTCAATCGAAGAAAACGACGGCTGAACCTCATCAAGAACTTCAAAACGTTTACAGAGATACTGCTTTAAGTGAAACAACGTGTCGAGATTGATTCCGTCACTATATAGGTAAAGACGGTGATTTTGATGTTGACGACCGTTTGCGTGAAGGAAGACGAACTACCTTCGAAGACACTGAACTGACGACATTGCTTAATGGGGATCCGTGTCAAACGCAGGGAGAGCTTGCTTTAGTATTAGGAGTTACCCGCCAAGCCATTTCCAAGCAATTGCATGCGTTGGGAATGATTCCAAAGCAATGAACTTGGGTTCCTTATGCGTTGAAGTCAAGAGACGTTAATCGTCGTTTTTTCGCTTGTGAACAACTGCTTCAGCGACTAAAAAGAAAAGCTTTTCTTCATCGTATTGTGACGGGTGATGGAAAATGGATGCATTACAGGAATTCAAAGAAAAGAAAATTATGGAAACTGCCCGGTCATACTTCTGCATCGTTGCCTGGACCGAATATTCACGCTGCGAAAGTTATCCTCTGTTTTTGATGGAACTAGGCCGGTGTTATTTATTACCAGCTGTTGAAACCAAGCGAAATCATCACTGGGGATTGTTATTGACTTCAATTAATGTGATTGAGCCGAGCTCTGCGCTAGAAAAGTGCACAATACACGGAGAAGCACGAAAAAGTGATTCTTCAGCATGACAACGCTGGACCTCACGCGGCCAAGACCGCGAAAACCTATCTGGAAATGCTGAATTGAGAAGTCTTACCCTATTCGCCATATTCTCCAGATACTGCGTCGTCCGATTATCACCTGTTCCGTTCAAAGGCACACGGTCTGGCTGATCAGCAGTTCCAGGAATGGCTAGATTTGTGGATACCCTCAAAAGATGAACAGTTTTACCGTAACGGAATTGGAGCTTTGCCAGAAAGGTGAGATAAAATAGTAGCTAGCAATAGGCAATATTTTCAATGAGTCATTTTTAAAAATGTTTTTATAATAAAGTTGCATTTTTCTAAAGAAAAAAATGGCAAGAACTTAGTTGCGCACTTAATATATGGTTCGTTTAACAAGCCCTATTGTGAAAGTTGTTGTCGGTTACTCAATTTGACAACTCTGATGCAGCGAAGAGTGGACCGTAATATAATATTTATCAAGGATATTTTTACCAGTAGAATTAACTCTCCACAGCTTCTCCAGTTAATACTCTTTAATGTGTCTATGAGAAATTTGAGGAACCATGAACTTTTTTATGAATATTTCCGTAGATTTAATTGTGGTTTAAATGGAGTTTTGACGAGGATTCTTATTCTATGTAACAATGCATGCAATCATTTAAATTTTTGTATAATCACTTTTCGACTATATTGCGTTAGAATTAGGATAATTATTAATATAAGAATTAAGTACACAGTTGTGAGAATACAGATCTCAGCCCAATAGATTGAAATGAATATATAAATAAAAAATAAATATATTTGTATGGGAGGTATATGAATGCATCTGAGGTTTATGAATTACATTTAAGTGAAGACTACAGACATATTAATTCTTAGTTAATACAAAGTAAGAAAGAAATTCCCATGCATTTCATTAATGATATATGGAAGATCTTCTCACATTCATTCAGCTTATACGCATTCTATTCTTTAAGTCACTCAAAGCGACTTAAAACCTAATGACGATTCTGAACGTCGGCTAGAACAGCTTTCACTAGGCCGGCGTATTAGTCAACTACTCGAGGCATTCGTAAGACACAACCAGGCGGCCGATACTGTGGTAAAATTTCGGGATCCACTTAATTTGTATGATAGGCACCCGAAGACTTGATTCATTTTTGTAACTATGGCCCAGCAGCGTTGCGTGCCAAATTATGGACGTTGAAGTATGAATATTAAAAGGGGTGATAAAGTAGTACTTCGCCTTGATGTTTATGGCGGGTTTCAATCTCCACTCTATTAAAAATTAATTAATGCCTTTTTGAATAATAACTATAGCGCGTGTCATAATTTTCGTTTCAACGAGTACCCGTATACTGTCCATCACATCGTCTAGATGTTTGTGAGGCCAGGTGTTTATTTGACGAGGACATTCACTGCGAGATGTTACTACAGTCTTCTCAAGCATCGAGAAGGAAGTAACGAAAATGGGTCTGGTAATAGACGAGGACAAAACGAACAGAAGGTCTACTCGTATGGGACACTATGTGAACGTTGACAACTATAATTTTGAAGCGGTGGAAGAATTAATCTATCTTGGTTCCACTGTAGACAAAACGAATGATGTCAACAAGAAGATAAAACGGAAATTATTGCTTGCTAACAGATGTTATTATGGGCTAAGCAAGCGATTCAATGATAAAGGTCTCTTTCGACAAACAAAAATCCTACTGTACCAGACGTTGGTTCTACCTGTCTTGCTGTATGGCGTGGAATCCTGTGTTATGGCGCAAGCGGTTGAATAAATACTAGCAGTTTTCGGGAGGAAAATACTGCGGAAAATGTATAGATCCATCATTGATAACGGAGAGTATTGGCTTCGCATGAACAATGAGCTGTATGAGCTGTACCTATATACCGACACCGACGTGGTCAAACGCGTTAGTATACAGCGTTTTGCGTTGGCTGGGTCATGTTGTGCGGACAACGAACTCGATGGGCGGCACAGAAGGGGGCAACCAAAACTTCATTGGAAGGACTAGGCTATTGAAGTGCTATCGAAACTTGGTGTGACGAATTGGAGAAGAAGCGCAGAAGATCGAAGCACTGGGAATTATTTTCTGCGGATTACGTATAATAGATAAGTCTATTCCGGACGCCACCTTAGAAGAAGAAGATTCACCAATTATATAGAGACGCTTTCTCTATGGAGAGTCCGAATATTTAACGTGTATATACTTACATCATGGTCTTTATGACGTCTACAGGGATCATTACTGCTTGGGGATTCAGTTCTTTTTCCTTTTCCCTTTGTTTTCATAACAATTTTTATTTAAAATCTATGTAACCTCACAAAATAGTAGACCTAGTTAAGATTATTGTATTCAAATATCTTGTAGAACTGTAGACGCCATCCTGTGGGTGATAAGAACTACTGATACAAATGAACTCGTTGTTAAAAAATCTTCGCTACACTCCATTACATCTTGTGTTTACCCGCTGGAGATTGTTGTACTTACATTTGATGTATCAACAAGTGATCCCAGGCATTCCGTCATCATTAACATCTGAAATGGCTTCCTATTTAATATTTACATCATCGTTAAAGATTGCTTCCGTTTGCCTTCCTTATTGGCATTGTGAACAATAGTGAAACAATTAAAAGTGTTTATCTGTTGTGGGATAATTTTATCAATTAACGATAATTTGTTAGCGGTGTTAACATACTGTCCATCCTATCACCGTGAAAATCTTCAAGTAATGTCGTACGACTTATGTACTTGTACATAAAATATATACAAACATATGCAAATGGACAACTCGTGCTCTTTACAATATATTAAATGTGGTCTTAGTACTACATTGTATGAAGGAAACACGACAATAAGATCTTGGAATTTCCAGACAACATACTAAGCTGGTGAGTTGCTGATAATAGGTTCTAGGACAACTTCCGTTGCTAAGTTGATTGGCAATAGATGTCATAGAAATCATACAGTAATGTTGATGATGCCCATCTTATGATTGTCATATCACGGCACATTACATGTCGTGATCTTTGTCGCTCACTTGGAGGCATTTGCATAGACATCATACTGAAAGTACCGATGCATCTGTAACATCGCTATTAAACTGATGATTTGTAAACATGAATATATGCGGATGTAGCGATAAATGATTTTGGATACATCAACAAAGTTAGCCAGCACGAGTCTTCGGAGAAAGCTACAAAGCAGTGCATTTACAGCAGAAATCATTTGCTGGCATTAAGTCAATATCCTGTCGCCAATAAAGTTCAATCATTCATAAATTATATTTAAAGTTGCTAACTAATTAAACGCATTTCTTTCTAATTATGTCATTAATGTTTACATTTCTAATCAGATGCACAGTTCAGTTTACCCCCCTCCCCCCATATGCAATTTCAATAATTATGGAAACATAGTTCATTCAGTTGCATGCCACAAACATATCAACAGTTGCGGCACCATGCACCGTTTGTTTAAGTGGCAAAAAGTAATTAGCGGTGATTGGTATTTAGTTTAATTGTTAAAATAAACTGAAACCTGACAATCATATAATTTGATATAATAATAAAATAAATGTAGACTACAGTGTTCACATGGGGGAATTAAAAAAAAAAAAATATGTGGAATTTTTTAGAGTCCTCTTATAAGGAAGACCACAGCAAACTACAATAATCTGGCTTTTCTTGGTTGGCGGCATTATTGACAGTTATGGCGTATTGCCAAATATTAGAGGCAGAACAGAAAAAGGCAAATTCCCTTTCATTTCATGACTGAGACATGAGGGAACTTCTCGTATTCAGTGAGTTTACACGCATAATTTTTTTTAGATTCACTCAACCGGACCTGCAGTTTAACGATAATTCCGAATGTCACAGTTTGGGAAGCATTTACAAGACTTGTCGATTACTCGACTATTCGAAGTGTTCGCCAGATACATCGAGGTGACTGCTGCAGAAATAAAGACAGATACATCGAGGTGACTGCTGCTCAAATAAAGGCAGATGGCTGTATGCGGGGTTGAACCCTTGATCCTGTGAATGATAGCTGCGCACCACTTTCAGTCGAGGCTTAGTAAAAGCTAAAATTAACACCCGCGTCCATAAGCTCAAAAGTAGTGCGAATCATAGGAAGCGAATGGAAGCAATTAATCTAGACAAATCAAACTTGGCGCAACAATAAATGTCTAATCCGTATGAAAATATGCAATTATTATGGATAAACATCAAGCAAATAGAGTCTTAGTCCCCCAAAGATCGATCATACTATAATGCTAAGCATGTTGATATACCTACAATGGACCGTGGAGCGATGGTTAGTACACGCAACTGTCGTTCGCATAGTTGAAGGTTCAATCCCACATGCAGTCACCATTCATTATTTGAGCAGCGTCCATTTCAATGTGTCCAATGAACACTTCGAGTAGTTGAGTAATCGAAGAGTCTTGTAAATGCTTCTTAAACTGTGATGTTTGGAATCGTCATTCGGGTTCAGTTCAGTGAGTCTAAAAATAAAATGTATGTAAGCTCACTGAATGTGAGAAGCTCTCCCTTGTTTCATTCATGGGATGAGAGGGAATTTGTATTTTTTTTTATATTGATAAACATATGGTGAATGGGCAAATTCTAGATTTGACTGACTGCTATTCACTTAGGCAATCTTGTCACAAATCTTGTCATAAATTGCTGAAGTAGATCATGAGTTCTCACCTTCAGGCAAATATCACCTAATAAGGCCGTTGAATATTCTTCTGGTGCTATTTTGAGCGACATTGTGAGCGTGCTAATATCGTTCATCAGAGATAAGTAGCGATCTCTTGTAGCCATCACGTTGAATAAAACCTAATACGAAAAGCAAAAGAGGAGATGAAGGAATGGAACCTTTCCGCAAACATCTTAATAAGTATGATTCAAGCATAAGCATATGGAATATGTCAACCTATTATGAAGAAGGTACCTCTATCCTATCCCACTATCCTATATCCTACTAGCAGATATCTTTGTCAAATATAGAACTGCCATCACCGCCGTCCGCCATGGAACAATACATTCAAAGCAATAACTGTGTGTTTCAGAATGAAATTGGAATCCAAATTCGTTAGCGAGGTAAAAGATTAAAAATCGGGGCGAAGTCCTTTTTTATATGCCAGTATTTTCATAGGAGCCGATACAAGACAAATACTCATATTATGGGTGCAGAGAAAACTGTTGCGCTGGCCTGAATTTGGAACTCACAACGTATCGTATCCTCATCGCGGAATATGGTAGTAAGTGATATCATATCCCCACGTAAAGATATCCACAAGATGACCCGATCATAATCCAAGAATAATAATCGATTGCATGGCAACAGGTCAAAGGCAGAGTCTGGTGTCATAGACGTATTTGAGATTCGTAGCATTAAGAAAGAATACCATCTCCATCTGAGACACCCACAAGATATACCAATGTGAAAAATATACTTAATCAAACGTATAAAATCGAGACAGCGGCAGCCTACATCTACGAACTTTATCAATTACAGTGCCAAAATGTCTCTGATCCTGAAGTCCTAACACAGTGGCAATATTGTGGACACTCAATGGCTACTGGTGCAAAGACTTAAAATGATTTCACCTATTATGATGAAGTATGAGGCATCATGTCTGGTGCTTCACACACGGCAATGCCAAGAAGGAGTCGCTATATGGAGAACAAAAGTAAAGCGGACTAACTTTCCAAACGGAAGACGAGGTTGAAAAAAAAATCTGGAGAGTAAAGATGTACATAGAATTGAATATAGATAAAGCTCAATCCCAAATAAAGGTAAAAATTGATGGTTATGGTGCGGAGATCTCCTTTTGTAAGGATCACGATAGCAGTCTGGGCACTTGTACGCAGAATGTTCTACTACTATTATAGGAAGAACACTTTTACAAGTTGCCAATTTTCTATGACTTCACAGTTCAAAAAACATCACTCTAATCATAGATGGAAGCACACATTACCACCGTTGACGGATCTGATGCGTTGGTTATGTTTCTGAAACTTATAAATATGCTGAC